>JZLH01S0380362.1:30064-50620 GCA_001188425.1 Eucidaris tribuloides
TCTTCTTCTTCTTCTTCTTTCTTCTTTTTCTTCTTCTACTTCTTCCTCTGCTTCCTCTTCTTGATCTTACTGTTCATTAAAATTATTCGTCCACTTCTTCTTCTTCTATTATTATTATAATTGTTGTTATTATTATTATTATTATTATTATTATTATTATCGTCATCATCATCATCATCATCATCGTCATCATCATCATCATCATCAAAGTACTTTATGCAATAACATGTTTGTTATATGAATATTTAGAGTAGGCAGATGGACAGAAAAATTGCGATAAATCTTGTCGTCAGACGATTTTATAGAAAGATGTACATGTAATTTAATGTTGTCTTCTTTTGTCACGTTTCTGTATTTCGTGCTGTATCGTGTTAAGGGTTTAAAGGTATTGGCTAACATTTACCACAGTTAAAAAAATCTGAGCTACATGATTCCCAATGCTACCATTGTCTTTGATAAGGTCTAAAAATGACGCCCTGAAAACATTGTATTTCAAACTGATTATTTAGTGCTTTAAAAAAGTGAAAATCGTAAGTTGATCGGATTCACCTGCCCATTTTCTCGCATAGACTTACTGTGTGTACACCTATGCTATTTAAACTCGCCCCGAGTTTTAATTGTTTATTCATGCATAACATAAGTGTAACTTTCCAAACTTTTTTATTCTAGGGTGTTTATTTGTCCATATGAACACTACTATGTAGTTCAGATATCAAAATTTGACAATTTTTTAAATTGAAGCTCCACAATGTTAGACTATCACTTTAATGTAATCATATGAGTTTTTCAAGTGTACACATTTGTTTTCTAATATTGTTTGTTGTTCATTGAGAACTCTGCCTTAGGGGCATGACCGTACCACGCCCTCCGCTTCCCCCGAAATGTTCAACTCCCACTTTTTTTCTCTCAGTTTTTAGACTGAAATAGATTTACTACGTATTTTTATTGAAAATGTTCCCCTCAAAATCGTAAATTTACACCAAATCGTATAATTTCAATGTTAAAAATGTAAAAGCTCCCCATGTAGGAATGGGACAACCCCTTCAAGACCTCCACTCGGTAGCTTGGTCATTTATTTATTTATTTATTTATTTTTTGCTCCTCCGCTTACACAATTTCTCGAATGTGTTCTTTCTCCCTCCCCCTTCTCCCATGAATGGACTTCTGCCACAGTTTTATTTTCATACAGCCCAAAAAGTACTAATTGTCTGTTCAGCGTCGAGAACTAAGATATAAAATTATATGTATATAGCCAAATTATGGCAATATGATATGCCAAATTTGCATATATACATATGATTTATATATATATGGCTTTATACATTATATATTTTTAAATAGGCCTAAATACACTTTATACAGTCGTAGACAAAAGTATTGAATATTTCTTTTCTTTGCATAGCCCTGTTTTAAAGTGCAGATTTCTTACGATTAATAATCAAATAACCCATGCAGAACAGATGATTACTAAGTTCAACTCTACTCGAGGGTGGCGCCAGGGTAAAATTTTAGGAGGGGCGAAATCCGTAGGAAAAATAATTTTTACAAGCCAAAATGCAAGCCAAACAGTGTCCGACAAGCGGAGGGCAGGGGGTCGACGACAACAAAAAGCATTTTCTGGTCGCCCATTTCTTTCTTGTTACTACCTAAAATCAACAATATGTTGGGCGAAATTATTGAAAAACGTAAAATTCCCTTTATTTTCGAAACTTTGAAAAAAATTAGGGGTCGACCGCCCTCTCCCATGTCCCACCCCCCCCCCACCCCGGTGGCGCCACCCCTGGCTCTACTTCAGGACAAGGAACCTGTTCTTGATATGAAAACTGCATTTGGTAGAAAAAACATATTCCAAACTTTTGTCCACGACTGTATATACATACAATAATCTCGGGTAATGACTTCTCGCTGTACTTGCATTTGTCAGCGAAATGACCTGACAACGCGATGTGAATCTGATGGGTCGGTCTGGGGTCCCTTGTTTGTTCCTTGGAATCGCTTTACACTTTCGGGTAACCGATACCCCCACCACGTTCTTTGACCCCGATCGAGGGGGGTTCCATAACACCGATACCGTATCATTTCATAAATCCCCGATCGACAGGTTTGGCGACTCATCTCGATGCATTTTACTAGATCAAACATGTCAACACCACCTCGACAAAACATGGCTTACCATCGGCTTGGCTTGAGTACATGTAATCGGCCCCAGCGGTTTGGTGTGGCCCGAACACATAACACGACACCACGTTCACCGTATACCACCTTGGTGTACCTGGGCAGCATATTTCCTCAAGTACAGGGTAAACCAAGATAATCACCCGAGAGCAACACACCCCCATGTTACATTTCTTCAGCGAGTATTGTAATATTGCAATAATGGAAAAATTGTGTAAAGTATGTAAAGAATATACAGCAATTCGAGATGATAATATGTTAAAGGAGAAGAAAATATAAGCTACCTAACAAATGAATTGATGTAAGTTGTAGTAGTATATAATACAATGCATGTAGTATGAGCGGTTTGATCACTTATAAACTAAATTACTTTCGAAACAAAATTGCCCAAGGGTCCCCTTAAACTTACAGCCACTCTGACTTAGGCGTTGTAGGCGTACAACCCAAAATCAAATCAATAAATGAACATTACATTACAGGGAAAGAGTAAAAACTATTTCTCAACAAATCAACGAAACCATAATCCATCAGCACGATATGATAAAAATTACCAATTGAAAATATATAGGGAACGTTTATGCGTTAAATATTTCACTCCGATGGAGAGCGAAAAGACAAGACTATTTCCCTCAAAGAATATTTGAAGGAAATAGTATTTACTAATTATTGACTAAGTCATGAACTATTTAAAGCTTAAAATCAGTAAAAAAAAAAAAATTAATTGGTATTCCTGGTATATGATACTCCGAATCAGTGGAAAGATCAAGTTCACATTTTCATACTCAGTGGTCAAATTCACCTCATTAAAAAAAACAGGATTTAATCAACGTAATATCACTTAATAGTGCAAATTTGGCGTAGATAGATCCACACTCCGATGACCAATTTTTCATGAAAAAGGGTGTATACATGTGAAAAATCTGCGTGGCATTCATATAGGTAGTATATAAATAAACAGATAGACGAATAATTTAATTTTATAGAGAAAACATTCTTCCACACTTTGAAAAAAGGTGCAACTTTGCACCCTATTTTACCACAGTTTCAGCTCCTTTTGGGGGCAACTTTGCACCTTAACTTATAAATGGTGTGTGTTTCCGTCTTTATAAGGTGCAGATTAACAACTTATTTGCACCCGTAAAACGTTTTTTGCACCGTTGAAGGTGCACATATGCAGAATTATTTAGTCATGAATTGAAGCCTAAAAAGGTACAAAGTCATCATTAAGGTGCAAAGTTGCACCTAAACATGCAGGTGCTGAAAGTGTGGCATGAGAAAGGTGCAACATTGAACCTTTTTGGTGTGTTCTTGAACAGTACAATATACATTGTCATAACGCAAATCAACTGCATAGGTAAGTGTGAATGAATTCGCGGTTTTTTTTTTTTTTAGGGGGGGGGGGTTGCGTCTCTCTGTCTATGACTCTCTCTATATACACATAATAAATCTATTTGATAATTCTATTTGATTTATCAAATAAATCTACTTGATAAATCAAAGATAAAGTTTTATATACATATCATGAAAATCAAGATGCATTATTATTATTTACCGGAAATAAAACTTTCTTTTGTGAATTCAACTTCTGATAAAAACTAAGTTATGTTGCACTAATCATAATCGTTACCCACTTCGCTTGTATAGAAAGGTAATAACTAGTCTTTTTTTATACTAAATTGAATTTAAACAAAATCTGAATATTACCATGCTGGTATTTCTCATAATTATAGAAACGTATGATAAATTTAATACAGTTTCCTGTAGACCTGTACATACCTGGGAAAATGTCGTGAGTAATGAAAAACTAATCACTTATTTCAACACACCTTATCCAGGTATATCTCTCTCAACGCCGGCACTGGTCTCGCGACAGCCGAGGTCTTCATTTTTCCCTCTCTTTCTACCTTTCCCTTTCCCCCTTCTTTTTAAAGCATGCGTTTACTTTGTATCGAGCAAACGGATCATTTACTTCGCGACTTTAAAACATTCCATACGGTTGTCAGGTGTTCAAGTCACCAGAGGATTTAGGAATCCTGGTCGTACAGGGCCACCATCCGAACTCTGTGACTAGCCTGTCATCGATGGCGCCAGTTTGTCGCGAGCGGTCGACACTTTACCAGGCAGGTGAACGTATCGGGACCAATTAGACTGACGAAACATTACCAACAGAAACTTCTTCCTTTTTAAAAACTGTTTTTCTCTTCTTTTTCTGTCGATATATTCGCTAAAAATAATAACTTCTGGAGGGTTTCAATTATAGAAAAGGAACAGTCCTCAGGCATAGGAGGATGCAGAGTGATGTTACTGATGTTAACCATTTTAGCGCAGTGTTTAAGCCTCATCAATTAAATTAATATTTTATATTCTCAGTGCTTTTTTATTTTCTTTCTTAATTTCATGGTTTAGTTATTTTTCGCTTACTTTTTGCAAGTGGAGCTTGGTTTCGACATTAATTTCAATTCGATTGTCAAGAGTCGTGTAAACAGCATCGTTGTTCAAGGATGCTTAAAACTGTAACTGAAAGTCATAAAAGTGCTTACGTGTTTTGCACGTATAAGCTATCGATATAAGATGGTGGGGAACAACAACAAGGAGACAAATAATAGGAGGATGAGGAGAAGAAGAATGAGGAGGAGAAGGTGAGGAGGAGAGGAAGAAGGAGTAGGAGGGTGGAGAGAAGAAGAAGGAAGAAGAGAGAAGAAGAAGAAGGAAGAAGAAGAAGAAAAGAAGAGAAGAAGACGAGAGACAGAAGAAGAAGAAGAGGAGAGGAGGAGGAAGGGGAGAGAGGATGGAAGGAGGAAGGAGAGAGGAGGAGGAAGAGGAGAGGAAGGGGCAAAGGAGGAGAAGCGGGCAAAAGGAGGAGAAAAGAAGTAAACCCACGAACCAAAACATCATGATATCACAGCAATAAACATTTAAAAAGTATCATTAATTTTTTTAACCATACTCTCGGATAGGTATCCGGGACACTGCCTCAATTTCACTCAAGAAATTCAAGAATTATTATGTCTCAGCAAAATTAAACTAAATGTTTTGTGTCGCAAGATTTAACGGTGCTCTTGTCAGACTCGTAGCCTTGGCGTTAAACTTGTCAGTAATCATCAAAGTGATTTTGATTAATTCTGTTTGTTACTGTACTTGATTAAAGTTATCAATCTCACATGAGAGAAAAGATCATCCACAAGGTATGAATGTCATATCTCGTTTGCATCCGTGTGTGTGTTTTGCATACGTGTCTGTATGTCTGTTTTACTTTGCAAGGAGCACATTCGCGAAGAAGGTGTAGGCGAAAAAAAAAGTACTCGTAAAATCTTAACTGATAAGGCTGTGTACTTAAAACAAATTCTCAGCAATGACATTCCCAGATGTAGATTGCGATTTTGAGTAAATGAAATGTGTATTTTTATCGTACATTTTATTCGATAAATATAACGAATATTTGCCGTCGAGGATTACGAGTCTGGATTATGGTGGCGCCTCTGTATGAAGCGTATGGTGACAAGCACACCATTACGAGGGATAGCCCCCTTAGAGATGACTGGGATTAGTGACACGTTTTTAATCATCTCATTCCGCAAGATACGGGGCGCTGTAGCTTGATGTGGTATAGCTCCAAAGCATCGCTGCCGGGGTTAATCTTCCATATCTCTTACCGCAGGGCCCGGCGAGTCGCGAGCCGACTCGAGGTGACGGGCTGTTTGAGACGATATACTCCGACCTGCCGAACGGGTCCCTATATCCCCGGTGCGCTGCTCCCGGGGCTACGGCGGGCAAGTGTCGACGCGCAGAGGCCGGCGCGGATAAAAAACAGTCTGACCAGGATTAATACCGCTTTTCTATTTACTTCATTTGTCACCTAGACACTGGAGGTGTGAAGATTAATACGTCTCCAATGGCTGCCCTAATTTTTTGCTCACTTCTAATCAATGGAGAAAGCAGCTCAAAAATAAAATAGAGAGGCTTCAGCCGAATTTGAGAAATGCTTTTTGCGCTAAGCCCCTTGAAAAGGACGATGACTATCAACGGGTAAGCCGCTAAAATAATTGAATCAAACAGTGATGGCTGAACAGGCATGGACGTCGCTTTTTTGCATAATAATGTATTCATGATCTCTAGAAATATAAGGATAATTCCTGTCTGCGAATTGTAAAAATGCTATCCCGCTGTCGACGGTTTTAACATAATGTTTACTGTTTAAGTTTATGCATCATCAATAAAAAAAAAAGTTGACGGTCAATGGCATAATGTATAGTGCAAGCGTGCTTTCTCCTTCGCTGCGTAACGGTCAATTATCATGCGATGATTCAAAAACGAAATAACAGCGACCAAAATGGTAGCCGTCGTAAAAACAAATGCCACATAAGAGGAAGGCATAATGTTTTTTTCACTATATTTCAATTATATAATTAAATGTAATTATTTGATGTCATTAGTAAATTGGCAATATGATTGGGTTAGACTTTCGAGAGATTTGAATCGATTCATAATTGAGTCATTCTCGGATAACTATTGATATACTTACATAAATATTAGATATCAAAGTTAATATGATTAGGTTTGAAATGTTTTATAAATAAAATTATAAATAGTGGAACTACCCACACTGCTTTAGAAATATGGAAGTATTCATTTGCTTTATTGTTTATGTTTATGTTTATGTTTATGTTTATGTTTATGCTTGAGTGTCTGTGTCCAAGTATCAAATCAATCAGATATATCTATCTAGATAGATCTAAACATGAAGCGTGTGTGTTGATCAATTTTCCCCTTTCAAAATTATTTGAACTCACATTACACATTTATTTATTTTGTTGGATTATGTCATTTAAAGCGATTGAACTCATATGTATACTATAACTCAAGACATTTAGTATTGTTCGATAGAAGGATCTATTTCAGCAGCATTGGAATTTTGTCAAGTTGGTACATTATCTGCTAGTTGAATTTACGGATATGCAGCTGCAGCTATAGAGTTTTAATCAACCGCTTACCAAAAAGAAAATTAAAAAAAAAATCTTCATCTGTTCGCGACTAGCAAGATCGTTGTTGTTCGATGCCGCCACTCCAATATACAAGAACATTTCATCATATTGACACCTGAAAATATCTAGGTGAGACATTATAATCATACATGGATAATGATACCTCTAAGGGTGTTTTGTTCATCTCCATGAGATGATCTTGATAAGTAACTGCCCCGGTACGGTGGTAAATCTTGCCGCGTTCCCGCGCGCGCCAAAATGTAATTGTCGGCGAGTGTCAAAGACACGTCGTGGGTGCTAATTTGTGTATTACTAGGAAGTCGCTGTAAGGAGGTGTCCGCGCAGTGCTCTTGCTAATCAGTAGCCTCGAAAAGTCTCTTGTCTTTGAGGTGTGTTTTAAAATACCAGGACGTTTATTTGGAGAAAAAGACACGTTCGTCTCCCTGAAGGTGATGGCGGCATCCACTTCAAACGAGGGCCCTGTCGATGAAAGAGGATTTGTTCGTATGGATGTAGTTAGTTTAATACACGATCGAGGTATACACACGCTTGCTTTGCCGCTTTGAAAAGGCGACAGGTTTTGGCTGAAGTTGCGGCTCTTTACGTGTACGGCGGTTATCTTTCACATATGATACTATATTCCTATATAGATGTGACATATATTGCAAAAATGCTGTCTGGCTTCATTCAACAGGTTTCTTTTGCAAGTCGTGAGTTAATGTTACAGATCCATAGATTAACAATCAATTCAGACATTCTATATACTATTTCGGTCAAGAAATGTATCTTTGCATGTCACAAAAACGGAGCAATGATATACTTTTGCCTTAATCTATCATTCCATCTAACCTATCTATCTATCTATCTATCTATCTATCTATCTATCAATCTATCTATCTATCAATCTATCTTTTCTCTGTTTGTCTGTATGCCTGTCTTCTGTCTATTATCTGTCGTCTGTCAGTCGTCTATTTTCTCATCTGTTTATCAATTTATCTATCTCTACTCTATGTATATAAATATGTGTGTTCTATGACGTCATCTTTGATAATATAATAGATTTATAAATAGGAAAATGAAATAAATATATGCATGTATATAAAAACATATACATATATATCAATATATGATTGACTGAGAAAGAGACCGTAACCGACGCAAAAGCTACATAACTTGACGTCGTTTTTCAAAGTACTTGCAACATGAAAGTGACGTAGGTCCCCTATCAATAATGTCACAAGGGGGCACAGGCATAAAGCGGAAATGGCGCCCCCTTGCGAGAAAACTGACGATCAATGTAGCGTGTAATGTCTTGTCAAGCCATGTAACTCTTTTGATAGCAATGCGATATTGCATCCAAATTGTTTACCCACAATTATACTTGAACCAAAGTATTTTCCACACATAGAAATATAATTGCTTTAAGATTTCGTACACTATTTTTGCGTCATAGCCAAGCCGCAGAGAAGTTTCAAAAAGGGGGTGTTATGGGGTCTTCAGACATCCCTCTTTTGCAAAAGGGGGTGTTTAACACCCCCCCAAAAAAAAAATAACACCCCACTTTCCGGATAATACCCCGGTTTTATTTTCAAAAGGGGGTTGTATTAAAGACCCGTAACTGACGGGGAAAATAGTGTTTAGCCGCGAACGTATATGATTTGGCCGTGCAAATGCAAATTCCCGTCGGAACTGAGAACCTTTTTTTGTTGGGGGGGGGGTTGGGCTTTTCGCTTCGCTGTTTGACCATAAAAAATTCTCTCGCTTGGGTTACAACTTTTTCTTCTATTAGTTCTTTTTTTGGGGGGGGTCGTGAGGGTCGTACAACCCCCTCCACCAAAATAAAAAAGTTCACATTTTTTTCTAACAGACGTATTTTCCAGGATCTTTTAAAATCTTGCTGTTACTTTATTGTACATAGTTCCAAAAATGATGGTTTACGACCCAGCCACTATTGACATTTTATTACATCTTGGTGTAATTTCATTGTAAAAAAATAATTATGACCACAACTGCCCCCCCCCCTTACCCGAAAAAACTCCTGAATACACCAGAAAAAAACTATGCCATTGATTTTGATTAAAAGTTTTCTTGGTAATTTAGTTTAATATTGGGGGGGGGGGCAATTATGCAGCTTCTTCTCCCAAACTGAGGGGGACAATTATACAGCTTCTTCTCCCAAACTGAGGGGGACAATTATGCAGCTTCTTCTCCCAAACTCGTAAATTTACATATTCATTTGTTGTTATGTTCTTGTAGAAGCGGCAATCAAACCGCATAATCTGATAATAGGGCAATGCGGCACACTACCACCTTCTTTCTCTCTACTTCAAAAGTGCAGAGACCCTATCCAGTTTAAGTTATCGGATGTTGGCAAGTACTCAACGAGTGATCTCATCAAGTAGATAAAATAAAATACGGGTATTCTTGACCTCGTTTGAGTGTCTTCTGATTATTTATCTATTTTTAACGCCATAACTAACTAGTTGTGACCAAGCATTTACCGTAGTCTCATTCGATTCACGAAACGACACTAATTGATGTAATTGTGGATCGACCCTTATTTTGTTTCTTGGGGCGGTTTCTTTTCCGTATTTTATCACTTCTTTTCCCTTTTCTCCCCTTCTTCCTCTCATCCCCTTCTTGTTGTCCTCCTCCGTATTGTTTCACTTATAACTTCTCCGTTTTCATCACCGTTGTTTTTCTTACTTGCATTTTCTCTTTTCCTTCTACCAACTCTCTTCTAGTTCTTCAATTGTAATCTTTTCCTAGTTCATCTTCTATATCTATTCATTAATCGTCACCTTTCCTATCTTTTTCGTGTTGTTTCTTCAACGTTCTTCTTCGTATTTTTCGTTATTTCATTTCAGCAAAAAACATTTTGAGCATAGTGACAGGCAAATTCATTGCTTTTTCGTTATATGCTATCTGGCTTTGACCTCCGGACACAAATAAAGACAAAGGAAGTTTGGTAATTAATGATGATATGCTGTAAGGCATTTTTTCTCAATAATATTATTTGCGGTTCTATGACGTTTGCATCGTATAAATGTCACAATTATCGCGTACTCTCTAAAGGATACTTGCTCTATGAATGGATTTCACGCATCATATTCTGGGCTTACCTCTTTTTTCACAGTGATCATTAAAGACACTGGCTAACATTTACCATAGTTGAAAAAATGTGAGCTACATGATTCCCCATGTTACCAGTGTCTTTGATAAGGTCTAAAAATGAAGCCCTGAAAAAAAAACTGTATTTCAAAATGATTATTTAGTGCTTTAAAAAAGTGAAAATCGTAAGTTGACCAGATTCACCTGCCCATTTCCTCCCATAGAATTACTGTGTGTAGATCTAGGCTATTTTCTACTCGCCCGAGTATTAATTGTTTATTCATGCATACCTTGTAATTGACAGAAAAAACTTTCCAAACTTTTGTATTCTAGGGTGTTTATTTGTCCATTTGAAAACTACTATATAGCTCAGCTATTAAAGTTTGACAATCTTTTAAATTGAAGCTTCACATGGTTAGCCCATTACTTTAAAATTGTAATGACGATGACGTCACAAGTCATCTATTCTCAGTATCCGCACAGAAAGGTCTTAACGGGAGACTTGAAACAAAACAAACCAAAGCAATAAGTGCTACTACTACTAATACTTCTTCTTTCACTACTATTAATACTACTACTACTTCTACCTCGACTACTATACTACTACTACTACTACTACTACTACTACTACTACTACTACTACTATTATTATTATTATTGTTGTTATTATTATTATAACTACTACTATTTCTACTACCTACTGCTGCTGCTACACAACAACAACAACAACTACTACTACTACTACTACTACTACTATACTGCTACTACTACTACTACTACTACTACTACTACTACTACTATCAATAATAAGAGAAAGAAAAAGAAAATATAGAAATGAAACAAGAAAAAACATAGGAGGAGGAGAAGAGAAAAAAAGCAAGAGGCAAAACATAACGAAGAAACGAAAGAAAAAGCTGAGGAGAAAAAAAATAGGTAAAGAAAGTGAAAGAAAACAGGAAAGAAGAGGAAGAGGAGAAGAAGAAGAAGAAGAAGAAGAAGAAGAAGAAGAAGAAGAAGAAGAAGAAGAAAACAAGAAGAATACCACCTACATGTACAAGTGCTTAAAAATAAGATACATAATTGATCAAACACGTATTTTATCCCTTTTTTGTAGTTGATATTATTCAGTCTTCCTTGATCTGTTATAAGCTGTAGGGTCTACGTCACTTCAAGTAGACCTAAATACATACCTGACTTGATACAACTTTGTTTTCAGATAGATCACGTTGCTGTTACAACACAACTGGATATAGATTGATATAGCGATACTCACATCATATTAATAATGATGATGCAGTGTTTTGTAAAATGAGACAGAAAATGTTCTGAATAGAGATACCATTAAAGTAGCAGCTGCAACAATTTATGTGTGCGTGTGAATAGCATATCTACACAAAGCCAAACAGTTACCGTCTGACGTTCAACACTTCATCCCACGATGAATAAAAATCGGCCGGTATACAGCCGATACGGCCTACGCCGTAGTTTCCAAAATCAATCTCTTTACATCTCTCTATTTTTCGCCGAATCACGCGCAACAATTACTACTTTACCCTCGCTAAAAGCGGCCGCTGGCTCGCTGAAATCATCGATTCTGACACTTCCGGTTTACGATAGTGTCCTCACATGATAATCGATCACAAACACTCGTAAAGTGTGACGTGTTTTGTTATCGATAGAAAAGTGACGTGTTATCGGTATCGACTGCTGATAGTGTTATATCAACAACACATCGTTTATACTGTGGATGCGCGCCGATAATATCAAGTGAAAACGTACACCTTGCTATTGTTCAGATTATTTCTATGTTATTCAAGAAAAAAAACACGACACAAGACAATTGTTACACACAAATTACAACAAGGCAAAAACAAAATAGATAAAGTCCATGGACTCTTAAAAACTTTCAGGTTTCTTTGAAATTTATCACGATTATTTATAGGAAATAAGCAAACTACCTATTAGGAGTTTGTTTTAGCATTACTGGAATCACTGATAGTCAACATTTTGTCACGCTGATAGAACTAATTGTAATTGAATTGAATTTCAATTGTGGGATATCTTCTGGTCGTGAAGACGTCGTAACAGAATTTGGGGGCTTGTCCGGGAAATTTAACAATAAAACATGCCAACATTGTTAAAATTCGGTGAAATTTTGGTTTCATAAAATCTGATTGCTCTAGAATATTCTAAATGAATGTATGATATCGTCTAGTAAAGCAGTTTCAGAACTCTTTTACCATGTTTACGGGTCCATTTTTAATTGAACATTTAATTTTTTCTAGAGGTTTTGGGGCAGGTGAGCAAAGATATCAAATTTAATATAATTTAAATTCCTATGGTGTTTGAATGGACAAATATACACCTTAGAACAGAAAACTTTAGACAGTTATACTGTCTCTAACAAAAAAAATATACAGGTAAATATTGGTACGTGAATTTATGTCCTGGGGACAAAAATTATATAATACAGCATTCTAGAGTAAAACGGGAAAGATAACTCACAGATTGTTCTCTTTTTTACCAAAACATTGTTGAACGTTACCTTAAAAAGATTCAACTTTTTTCGTATAAGGTTCGTTTCAAAGGTTTATCTTATTTGTTTACTAAGATACAGTAATAGTCAATTGCCTTCTCCGAATAACTAATCTCGGATTTAGTAAGCCCAATTAAATTTGGGAACTTTATTTGTAACTACAATTTTTGGGTTTAATAATATATACAATGCATTATTTTATTAAGAAGTTTTATTTTGCCATGTTATTGTTAACCATAGGGCATCTTTGAATAATGAACTTATCACGCATCAAATATTCAAATCAACAAACTTTATTTCATTTCAAGAAAAATGAACCTTCTGGTAAATAGAAGCTTTGTTATTCAGAAAAATCTCAGGATAACGATCTTTCGGACGGTAGATGGAATATACACCGTTTAGTGACATAATATCATACATTAATATCAGCAATCTCCGCATTATACGATTAAGTCAAATAGAAGAAAGTCAAAAAATAGACAGTTTAAGTCAAATTGTAGATGGTCAGATACTAGACAACATAAAATATTCGTTCATAGAATCAAATAGGAAATTTGCAAAGTCCCTTCTGTCACACGGGTGTATATATTTTATGTACCAAACATTGTTTACATAACTCAACAACATATCAGATGCACTTATCAATTACCGTCGTTGTTCAAGCACGCGTCATATTTAGCGCTGTGGTGCACGCATATTCATTTTAGGCGGTATGTGGAGGACTCCGTTTCAGTACGTCTTGGCGGCTGCGTACATTATGAACTCGTACCCCTTGAAACGCTAGATGAGCATTTCTGATTCCAAGCATAGCGAAAGTCACTGTCATAGACGGGAAAAATTTGTGAAGGAGACAGACTGTCGAATCTGCAACCGCATACTTGACGGACAGACAAACGGACAGACGCACACGCACTCATAAAAACGCGCACAGGCCAATTTACACTCCGCATCCGCACGTACAGGGATGCAGATAATACACACACACACACACACACACACACACACACACACACACAACACACACACACACACACACACACACACACACACACACACACACACACACACACACACACACACACACACACACACACACACACACACATACACACACACACATACACACACACATACGCACACACACACACACACATGCATACATACACACACACACCCGTAGTCACACACATACATGCATACATACACACACATGTATGCATACATACACACACATACATATAATATATATTACACACAGAGACATGCACAGACAGACAGATAGACAAATATAGTTTATGTAAAAACATACCCATACAAGCATGAACACACATACACTTACACATACAACTACAATTATACACTTATGATCACGCTATTTCAATCATGTTTCACAAGCAAATCATGGAGAATGAATCAGCGAACATTTTTTTCCAGTAAAGAACGGTTGTGAAGAGGTGTGTTAAAATAATAATTTGATCCCACATCCAAACTATCAAGTAAGACCATGGACCTCAAAGACTACCCCTAGTTTAGACGATATAAAATCTAAATCTATAACATGGCAATGCACTAGATGTCAATTTCCTCTTTTCAGTAAAGAGCAAATGACGAAATTAAAAGGGTCATCGTAAAAACTGAATTATAGATATTTGGCATTGTGATGTGTCTTGTCTCGGCGCACGTTACCTCGTAGACATACAATACAGACTGCTCTTGTCATGATGTCTTTGCAAATGGTACATTGTGTCTGCATCGTGTTGACCATTTAACCCGTTGAAGACGACTTGAGTTTGCTTTAACACGCATTTCCCATGGACCGCGGGACGAGATATCTCGCGTCTAGTCTTCAACGGTTTAATGTATTCAACCCGTCCCCTCCCACGACCTCTCCCCTCCCACGACCTGCCCACAACTCCTTGCCAACCCATTATGGCACTGTGACTTGTGTAGCGTCTCCATATGTTCCTCTTGAAAATAAGATGCAAGATTTATTTATTTGATTGGCTCATATAAAAACTTTAAAACAAGCATATTTCACCAACAGACAAACAAACAAATAGACAAATGGAAAGTGACGAAGAAAGTTAACACATATATGTCTAGGACCATGTGCAAATGTAACAAAAGGGCAATTATAAATATAAATGAGTATAAATATAAATATAAATCTAAATATAGATATAAATATAGATGTGAAAATAAATATAAATATAAATATATTTATTATGGTAGGCAAGTATTGATCGATTGATTGATTGATTGATTGATTGATTGATTGATTGATTGATTGATTGATTGATTGATTGATTGATTAGATTGATTGATGATTGATATAGGCATTATAGATGGATGGAAATGAATGGATTAATACATTCGTGGTTGTTTACCTACAGATAGAGTTAATACTACACAATATACATGTACATATGCAGTTAAGAGTCAGAATTGTGCAACTGGCAATGTAATCATTACTCAAAATAGTAAACTTGAAAAGAGTTAGAAGACTGCAGGCTATCGATTTTTAGTTTATTAAGCACATTGTATCAAATTGAAAGGGTGAATCATAAAAATAACAAAAATTAACATCAAAATGCAAAACAGGTATTTGCTTTCAACAGAGGTATTTTCAATTAACGTAAAGAATAGCTTGCGGAGCCTGCCTGCAGTTGGACTCTACTGATGTTTTCGCTACATCAGACTTATAACACACGCAGAGAGAATATACTGATCTCTCCCCCACTCTTCTAGAGGGGCTGGAGGGGTTATTCGTAGTGCTACCATCCAGCAATGCATGGCGTCGCTCGCCGGGCGTTTGTCGACCAAAGGTGTAGGACTGGTGCGACGTCTCTTTGATGAATAGCAAAACAAACAGACGAAACAGCCCCCAAAAGTGAATCATCGAGGTGTTGGATCATTACACGCTTGATTTCCATACCATTCGATACTGTAACAAAACTGTCATCTTTTCCACATTCCGCTGGCGTAGTTTTCTTTTTAGAGATATATCACCCGTAACTTGTTAATTTCACACCCGGACAAACGAGACCCTCACCATGGTTGTATGCTCGCTAGTTTACGCACATATCCAAATATTATTTGGGTGAATACATTGAGGGTCACTTGAATCGTGGTTCCTTGCGTGATTGTCTGTCAATCTGTTGGAGTGGGTTTATCTATCCAGTTATCTATCTATCTATCTATCTATCTATCTATCTATCTATCTATCTATCTATCTTTCTATCTATCTATCTATCTATTTACCTATATATCTATATATTCATCCATCCATCCATCTATCTATCCGTCCATCCATCCATGTTTCTATCTATCCATCCATCCATCTATCCATCCATCCATTTATCTATATATCTATCTATCTATCCATCCATCCATCCATCTATCTATCTATATATCTTCCTGTGTATCTATCTTTTTGTGTATCTATCTATCTCTCTAACTATATATATATATATATATATATTTATTTATTTATTTCTATCCATCTCTGCATATATATATATATATATATATATGTACATTTCTATATATCTTTCTTTCTTTCCATCCATCTATCTATCTATCTGTCTATCTATCTTCCTTTCTATCTACCTATGTATCTACCGTTTGGTCAATCTAAGTGCATTTATATTTGTCAATGGATTAATCTATCTTTCTAGTCCTCTGTAATAGAGAATAATTATCGCCGATGTCTGTTGTATGCAAGTTCGTATATATTTATCTGTTCATCCACTCACTTATCCATACATAAATATATTTGATTATCATTCTATTGAAATTTATGACTATTATATAAATAAAACTATCCCTTATATCTACTTGTCTTTCTATTTATCCATTTGTCTCAGTAATACCACATTTATGTATAATATACACGTTATGCACTAAATCGTAAGATGGACTGGAATAGCATTTTGATTTAGTATACAAACCTAAATGCACTGTAAATCATAACTAGAATGTCATCCCTCATAACCCTCATATATATGTATGTATGTCCGTTAATGTATATGTATGTATGTATGTATGTATGTATGTATGTATGTATATTTGTTTGTATGCAGGTTTATATTTAATGATGAACGTATGTGTATGTTTATGTATATATATGTTTATATGTATGTGCGCGTATGTATACATTTGTTTATAAATATATTATTATATTTACGTATTTTTGTGAATGATTAATATAACTGAAACGTATGCAGTTCCACATTTTGTTTTTCTTACGAATTTTGTGCATCATTTCATTAACATGTTCAATTTCTCTCTAGGTGAAATATTTATTAACGCTACCACGAGAGTTCACTCCCGTACGTACGTTCCTGATTAAAGAAAATGTCATCAGAAGTCAGTGATCTATTTCATATCTCTAATATCTCGCATCCTCGTGAGCGGAAGTGGATATTCCTGTACGGGACGCGATGGTAAATTCTCCAATTTGGTGTTAATCTATTAAAAGGAAAGGAACGAGAACCTATACGGAGGAGTTTGTTGTCGTCGCTTTCGAGTCCAGACTCAGACCTTCGGCTGGCGTCGATGCGGCGGCGTCGGATCGAATGCCTGACACCTCCAGCAGGCCACCACCACTGTGCTAGTGTGAACGAGTACTAGCTCTGTCACCCAAAGCATTAATTCAATCTTGCCGTTACCTCTATCAAAGAGCAAGGTGAATAAGACGGAGAGGCGTGAGGGGTTCACACCTAGCCCTGTGCCTCACACCTCGGGGCCGCTGCCCGTAACTTCGTCAACCGTCATTACCACTTACCAACGGAGGCCGCCCGCCAGTATCGGTTGCGAGGGTATTGTGTCGTACGTGCGTAACGTTAACGGCTCTTTAACTCGCTTGTGTAGGGCCAACCAAGCAAACGATTTTTGGTGCCTTTCTTGTTTTTTCTTATATTCTTTCCTTTATCTTTCTTTCTAAAAAAAATGAAAATAATTTTTGAAAAAAGGAATTTGAACGATTCCTGTTTTGCATACAAATTGATGTGTGTTGATGTCATGGAAACGGAGAGATTAGTTGTGGTATATTTCTATGGAATGTATATGGTTTCACTTTATAGTCTACGTCATCAGCAACAGTTGAAATAGGTATGATATTTCCGACATGTTAACAAGAGGTATTAAACATAACGAAATCTCGTGTAAAATACATTTCCCGTTGGCATCAAAGCCAAGGCATAGTTTGGTCGATCAGACGAATTTTCATCAAAGTACGATATTATAATATCAGACGACAAAAAACAATATTAAACGTAGTCCTATCCCTGAATTTTGTACTAAACAAATTAGTTTCTCAAATATGGGTAATATCTAAATACAAATAAAAAATGGGGGATTTTCAGGGTGTATGATTTCGGGGGGCATTACTAGGTGATGTAAGTCGATCTAACAACACAATGGGAGAAAAAGTCATTGTTTACCATATACCAAACTATATACTGCCCCAAGCAAATGCAGTTTGTATAATTGCAGGGAGAGTGGAAAAATACTACAAGATTTATGTTCTTAGATTAATTTTAACTTTTCAATTCGTGAAAATATTTTTGCATGGTTTGACACCTCCCTCTCAATTTATTTAATCGCATTTTATTATAACAGAAAAAAATAAAAAATTGTCTTAATTGCTTTACTAGGTAACTTACTTCAGTAGATGATATCTGTTTAAATCCATTTAATCTTGCTTTAAAAATCACCACCATTAAAGTACTGATGAACTTATCATTGTTGTTTTCAATCCAACGTTATTTAAAACCTCTAACATGTTAAACATATGTTCAAAATGTGATTGATATTTTATTCAATAATCATAAAAAATCACACATTTGTGAAATAAATAACGCAAATTAGCATCACAAGAAGTACTACAGTTCTGCCATTATTTCTTGCCTTTAGTTAGGTTTCTTCAGAATATTTGTTTCTTGTTACCCGTTTTTCTATTTCATATTTGTTTTATTCAATTAAAACAAAATATATGTTTTCTAAATCTAAAATAAGTTTTAATCGTGAGCTTCGGGCTAGTTTTACCAGCCAGATTTTAATTGCCAGAGGGTGGTATTGTTGCGAATGGTGACAACATACGTTTAATATTGATCACGTGATTTCCTCCATGTTTTTAGTCGGCGTTCCTTCCTTGAATCCGAGCAAGTTAAACATGACCAGAATCAAGGCCAAATTCAGCTCCATTTTTATCACAACCGTCACCTGCTCCTATCTGCTAATGGATATCGCACGTTACAAGAACAATTTAGCGCTAATAGATTTTGTTGATCGCTACCCGATATTATTTTACTTCTATATGTTCAGCCCCATTTAACGCATACGTCATTTGACCTTGTTTTTTCTGATTCTCTCAATTTCATAGGTTGAATAGGCCTACCCCCGTAAAACCAAACGTGTCATTGCCATAGTGGTTTCAGTACGTGTATTAACTTTCATTTTTTTAAATTGAAAGATGGCAGTATTTTTCTACTCTTTAAAAAATATCACTTGGACCTAATATTGAAGTGTGCTATTACCTACCCGCACGATCACAACTTGTGGTTTTTAGCTTCTAAAGTACTTTACATCCGTTGGCAACAGAATTTACATTTATGTTTGACGAACGACACAAAATTGTGAGAATTTATTCGAAATTGCACAAAGTGCTCTCAAAAACTTCGATCATGTCAATTGTGGTAACAAGATAAAAATTAACTAGAGATAAAATAGTAATACCAACGAGCAGTTCTAAGCTATCTGTGGGTCAAACATATTTTTATCATGGATAAAGTTTCTGCTAAACTGAAAAGGTCTTGGCAATTTCATCGTCACTCAAGACTCGCTTACGCCATCAGGCGGCGAGGTAACTTTATGATCGATATCGCATTGCATCAATCGATATAAAGTTACGAAGAGATGTTACAACCGCTTTATCATCTCTACCCACGCATGAAAGCCACGATGTTCTTTTCGCCAGTTTTCGTGATATTTTTTATGTGCAAAAGTTACTCGTAAAATAAATTGACTTGAATGACTTTGGACTTGAAATTTGATTGTGAGATTCAACCATTCCTATTAGAAAAATATGAATAATGTTACGTGGTTATCAATATATTAGTTTAAAAAAAACATATTTGTCCTCAAAATAATATTCAAACTAAATTTAGATGACTTTCTCCTTATCAACCTGTAGTTCTTTCTTCGAGTAGTTCGTAAATATTTCGTCAGAAAATAATGATACCATCTATAGCTCATTAGCCGTGAGTAGTTCGAATCAGTTATTGCGTGTAGAGTAGTTTACGTAGGGTATGTCATTTATTATGCGTGTATGATTTAACTAAATACGATTTAACGCCACAGAATATTAAGAGTTTTACCGTGTATCTGAGGGTTATCACACACACACACAAATCGTATGGTATTTATTTCGTGAATCTAGTCACGTTTCCAGATCCAATCTGAGCACAATTATTTTGTTTTGCAGTCATTGTTCACAAATAAATTGTGTCAAACAGAAATTGACCAATTATACATGACACATGTGCCCAAATAGTTTCTGATGAAAGAATAAGTTAAACTGATCAAACTTGTAGATCAGATTAATACTGTTTTATACGGACGAGAAAATGCATCAAATTTTTACTACCAACTTTTTAAAGTCACACTTTATGTTCCATATAGTTTTACTCTCCACACTTAGAATATCTGCATGTACATGTTTACATGTATCTTTCATAAAAAAAACAAAAA
>JZLH01S0380379.1:0-11947 GCA_001188425.1 Eucidaris tribuloides
ATACTACAAAATAGAACTATTCTGCAACGTAAAGGGTATAGATTATTCTATTTTTAAAAGGTTTGTATATTGAGGGTATGATTAATAGTTAGTAATACATTGAATAAGATAATGCTCACTAAGTTTATTTCATCAAAAGTAAATCAAATCATCAACAAAACAATCATTAAGTATGAAAATGAACAAAGGTATCAAAAACTGTACTGTTGTTGGTTGCTTTGGGCAATGGCAAAAGGCTTTGAACAGTCACACACACACACACACAAAAAAAAAACAAACAAACTAACTAACAAACTAACAAACATGAACTGGCAATAAGTACTCCTATCCCATTTCATCAAAATGTTTACCAGATTAAGTGCAGAATACTTTTAATCCAGGAAGCAGAGTTTTGAAATTTTTGAAAGTTAGAGGATTATTACATTCTTTGATCCTGATTGGTGGATAGTTTACAAATAAACACTGTACAATTTAAATTTCTTTTCTGTTTCACATTCTATGAATCATGAAAGGTACATAGTACATAGACAACATCAGCCTAGTAAAAATAAAAAAAATAGAACCTGTAATGAACAATTTAATTCATATGCCCTGAATGTATGTACTGGATTTAATCCCTTTGCTCATTTCATTGTGCACTATTCTTAGTTTGACATTGACTTTAATAGAAAGAAATTCTAACCAAATGAAATGGGATGTTAACCCTGTTATCCTTAGTTTATGTTTCATGTTTTCTATGTTTTTAAAGTTGTTTGAACAGTTAGGATTAATCTGCCTTCCTGCCTGGGTTATATTGCATGCTTTGCATTTCACTTTTTAACTTTTACATGAGCTCATAATCTGGTCATGTCTGAGCTACATGTATGATATATAAAAAAAATAAATCTGTGCGGAATTATCCTATAAAACTTATTCAAGCATCCATTGTATTCATGCACTATTCATTTGTATAAAAAACAACTCACAAGCTGCAGCTGTACTTAAGTTGATCCTGTATGTTTAAATAGCTCTAAGTTGGATTTAAGCAACATGTACAAATGAAAAACTACTCTGCAAATGATCAAAAGATCAGTTTGAATGAAGTAATCTAATCTGGATTTGAATTTTTTCTATCAAAAACTAAATTAAGCTACTCTCAAGGATGTCTGAGTATGTATTTTGTTTATAATCAGTGACATTTCACAAAATATTAAATTAGATACAGGGCAATAATAACTGTTTTCAGTTATTTTGTGTTTATACCCCCCCCCCCCCCCCGTTAACCATATCAATTAAGTTAGTGTTGACAAATTAAATACAGTGTAACTCAGCAGCAAAGTTGATGAAATCTACACCATAGCGAACAATCATTTCAGTCAATGCTTTCTTTACCAAAGGTATCTAAATAATGTACAGTAGGTGCAGTGTATACAGGAACAAACACTGCAGTCGTCTCATATTATCTGATACATTCTATTGATATATTCTTGCATTTGAACCTTAAATTCAAACAGTTTTACTGTAAAAATGATTGACATCAATTATGTGCAGGAGTTGTTTTACTTGGATTTCTTGTAACACTATAGGAATGTTTCAGCTCTGTGTTCGGGAATGCCAACCCGTTTAATTCCAGGCATGTAGCAAATGTGACATTCACAGACATGATCATGGTCATTAGGACATACACTGGAGGGCTTATGACTGAGAAGTTTGCTCATTATCTAGGAATAAACCATGTGGTCATCTAACCTGGCAGACTTCTGTACCTGTGCTTACTATTACCACCTTGGTTTTGAGGTTTTCTTTAATATTTTCGGAAGCTAAACAACTCCTCCCCTAGTTTCCTTCTTATCATGATTGCAACATAATTTAGTGAACCACCAAACAAAGTTATCATTACAGTCAACATGTTTGGAGGTAAAAACAGGACAGACTAGTTAGGTGAAATGTTAGACTTCAGCCCATGATTGCAACATAGCCCCTTCCTCTACGTCCCCTCCCAGTCCAAATCACACTGACACATCAAAAACCACTGCAGCCACAGCTCTTGCAGCAACAAAACAAATTAGATCAAATACATTGCTTTCGACATCTGTTCCTTACGTCATGTGGATTACAAACATCAGTGGCAAGACATGATACAGTAGTTCTTAGAATTAGGAGATTGTAACCTTGGCAACAAATTGAGCAATTTTGCCAATAGATTTGCAACTCACTGCATACATTACCATTCAATCTTGACAGCCAGACAAATTCATTTATTACAAAATTAACCTTACACTCTGACTGTGTCATTGCAGATAACTGTAAAGTTTTCTAGTATTTATACCTCAGCACCATGTTTTCGACTTGTTTGACTAGTAATCTGTGCATGTGTCTGTCCGTGAGTGTGTTCTTATTATTTTGATATCGATATCGTAAGAATAGCTGTAAGGATTTCAATGAAACATAGATCAAGTATGTATTATGAGACAATGATGAACTGATTAGATTTCAGAGTTGATAGGTCAGATCGCAAAGATCATGTCTGATTTGGGCTCGTCACCATAACAATGTAAAGGGAAATTCAAGTTTGTTCATATCTTTAGAAGATAAATGAAGCCAATGTCCTACAGTAACAGGATCAGAACAATTTCTTGATTGCCCACCAATTCTGAAACTAAGATAGATCACCGTAATAGAAGTAATCAGTGTACAAATATTGTACGGTTGGTCAGACTTCATAAATCCTTGCAGTTCCTTGGGAATTTTGGATGTGCAGGAGTTATGTGATTATTCTTCCAATTGGGCATTAAAGGCAAATTGCAGGATTACAAAAAGTCCTCTATTTGGGATAAAACTAAAATATTCTAGAATCAAATACACTATTCAAGAGTTGTCCTGTCTGAATTCATTGTCAAATGTTTTATAAGCACTTTTTAAACAATTACCATCAGTACTTATTGTGACAGGCAAATTTGTTGTATGGCTTTGAATGGGATCAATTTTTATCAACTGGTGTATACATTGTTGAAAATTTTGACCTGCTTGGTTTTAGGGCATTCCTGACTTTGCACACCAAACAGTTCGTACTCATATTTGATCAACCAAAGATGCATGTAGGAACATAAAAACACTTATTTAAAATTTGGGATTCATTCGTTGGAAAGTTTTTGAAATATAAACAATTAAGATCATTCAAATCTGGTCGTCGCTAAATTTGTATTTTGTAACGGTAGACTACATGTAGGTTTCAGACACTAGATGTAGCTTTCACCTACCAGTTCTGAATTTGGTACTGTACACCCATAGCAAAGAATGCTTGACAATTGCCCAACTGCACTGGTATAAGTTTTTTACCATTCACTTGATATAAGTCGGGTCTGGCAGTCAAGCTAGTTTAATGGGTGTGTAAAATTCAAATGCAACGAGCATTGCAGTGGCATTCTGTTTGAATTCTATCAGGGCTTATTTTAACTAATCCTGGCTTTTCAGCCCTTGGACTTTTGAGAACTTGGGTGAACATTTATGTGGATCTTTATCTTATAAATAGCTTGTACATGTATGTTCATTTTGGGGTGTGCAAATTATGGACACACTCTTGAAGTTGAATTGAATCTGTCCATTTTATGTTTTTTTATAATCTGTTTGGAATTGATGTCATATGGTACACAATCCACTTGGATTTTGTCATCAGGCCTGTTCACTATACAGTGTAACTTCTGTCAGATGTGACAGATCTCCCTGAGTCCATGTAAACTAGATATGTCATTTGTCATTACAATTCAAATTGGAACAGAATGTGATATGTGAGCCCCAGGGTGTGGTGAATGGTGATGTATTCTTGTTTGTTTACCTCAGATATTGTGTTGTCACATGTTTCTTATTCTCTGTTATGGCGGGGAGGGTTGTAAACTAAATTGTAATACATGGGATTTAACTCGGCCATGTGTGATCTGTATGTCAGCATGGATGCGTGACAAGTTTTCTGTTACTAGTGACAAGAAAACTAATAAGATTGAGGATTGGTGACTGAACAAGGGTGGGGCATATATCTGACACTTTGGGTAGTATTTCTGTGGGTAATGAGAGACTACATGTCATGTGTAATAGTGTAGATTGATTGCATTATATATTTCTCAAGATTGATTGTTTTACTAAGTTTCACTTTGTTAAGTTGACACCTTTCTCATTCATTGTTATTCTCAAAGGGAATGGCTTTGTGATGACAGATCAAAGTGTAAAGTTTCTTTTATCATTGTTTCTAATGAGGATTTTACTTTTCTGACCCCAGGCTCTTGGGTACTGTTACATTTGAAATTATATTGTAGGCACATTCAAGTACTGTATCTTGTTACTAGCATTTTGTGTATCTATTACAAATAAAGTAGAATGTTAACCCGTTGCTTACGGGATCCGGATGGGCCCAGTACAAAGTCTATGGGGATTTACGGAATCTCGTAGTCAACGGGTTAATAATAGCATCACAGACAGAAATATGGACAGACTGGAAATCAAAAGGTAACAAACCCAAATTGAAGAGACCATCTGTGACTGCGATTTTTAATGCATTTTCTTGGGTGTGGTGTTCAATTCTGCATGGCATGCCTTTAACCCATTGGGGCGATTTGATTTCGCTATAACACACATTTTCCATAGAACCCAACACGAGTTAACTCATACTTAGTCTCCAACGGGTTAATAGTTGGAATTGCAGTAGTATGTGACTATAATTTATTCTACTATACTTAACACTGTTTGACACCCATTTGAGACCTCATGAACCCTTTTTTGTCCTCAAATTGAAGCAACTATCTCAACTGTGCCCTAAAATAAAATCCTATTTGTACTACCATAGATTTAGTAGCTCCGTAGTACCACTGTGCTGTAGTAAAGTTGTGGCACTCAACAACACTGATGGATTTTCTGTAGAGAATTGGAGTAACGGGTCGTCTCTACTTGCTGTACCCATTAGTTTAAAGCAGAAGAAATGTTTAGATTCATTGTTAAGTTTGGTGAATACTGATAATGTTTTCTTTAGAAATGATTTCAGGCAGGGTTGGTGGATTTGAACCAATGAAAAAACAAACAAACATTGATTCAAAAACAAATACGTAAGAAATTGGTTGTGTTGCAAGCAACAATGTTTAGAAAAATCATGAAAACAAAATCAAGACTTTATTGGTTCCCATTTTGGGGGGTTTTAGAATTGGGGAAAAAAGATAAGTTTATAGTTGCCAAGCAACATGACAAATATTAGTACATTGGGTCAGATAATAATGAAAGTATTTTTTTTCATTCATTTTGCAGTTATCGACGACGTGTTCTACCATCCTCCTAATGTGACAGCTATAGACAGACAGGAGATGCCAGCATACTTCCAATGTATCTCAGGAGACAGCCGCCCAATGCCCATCATATCATGGGAGAAAGATGGCCTACCAGTCTCACAGGTAAATATATTATGGAAGAAAGATTGCTTACCAGTCTCATAGGTAGATATATCATGGGAGAAAGATGGCCTACCAGTCTCACAGGTAAATATATTATGGAAGAAAGATTGCTTACCAGTCTCATAGGTAGATATATCATGGTAGAAAGATGGCTTACCAGTCTCATAGGTAGATATATCATGGTAGAAAGATGGCTTACCAGTCTCATAGGTAGATATATCATGGTAGAAAGATTACTTACCAGTCTCATAGGTAGATATATCATGGTAGAAAGATTACTTACCAGTCTCATAGGTAGATATATCATGGTAGAAAGATTACTCACCAGTCTCACAAGTAAATATATCATGGGAGAAAGATTACTTACCAGTCTCACTTGAGCTAGTCTCACAGTTAGGGGAAGATCACATTGTTAGGGTTTTAAAGGTAAATGACATAATTGGGGGTAGTCCTCAACTTAAGGCAAAATTATTCTAGAATCAAGTAAACTATATAAGGGTTCTGCTGTGAAAATCTTATAGTCAATGTTGGCTCATTCTAAAATACCTAATGTCAATATACCTCGTGACAAGCAAACCTGTTGTGTAGCTCTCTCTATGGCTTGTTATATCTATTGGGGCACGATAGAATTACAATAGGAGTACATGTATGTTCATGCTTAATTCTCCTTAATTAAACAAATTAGAAACAAATCCTTCTAGCTGGAAGATCTACTCCAGGTGGTGTATATGTAGTTCGACTGATTTGGTTCTTGAGGCATTTTCAAGTATTCCCAATCATGTCACTACCGGTAACCTTTAACCAAACTCAGTCAGAATCATCTGGAGGGCAAGAGGATGCAAAGTTGTTCAAATGTGAATGTGGCCCCTGGTGCCCAGAGGTAGGGCTGCAAAGGCTAAAACTTTCATGTACAATTGGTGACATACTTTCTAGGGTCACCACGGGGGGGGGTTTGTCAAGCCCCTGGGGCTCTTGTTTGTAAGACATTTATTTAATTGACACTTGTTTATGTCATGTAACCTTATGTGATATTGAGATTAAATGGCTTTTCCTTAACATTTGTTCTTCTGATGTTGATGTAAGATGTAGTTTTACTTTATCTTCCTCATTCTCGTGATAATGGCCAGAGTATTCTGACCAGAACAGGGAGTTTGCCAACATAAATAGTTGTACTGCACACCTTTAATGGAATTTAAAACTTTCACTGTAAATGTTGTATAACTTGCAGTGTAGGTTTTGAATCATGGAGGTGAGAGTAAAATGAAGGCCATGTATTTATTTGTGTTGACTGACATTGTACTGTTGTCTGATATGATGTCATCTCAGATAATGTCAGAGATATTCCTGTCTGACTGACTCATACTGATGTGAATGACTTTGATCTAATATACATTTGTCAATGTGTCGTGCATGAATCACTATGCATCAGTCTGAGGTTTTTCTATCATGCAACTTGAATGCATTGTTATTTTTTCTGATAGATTCACCAAATTGGGTTAATTTTATCTTATTTCCTCTTTTCCAAAACAAACTGAGTACAATGTATTGTTTTGTAACACAATAACTTTACATATTTGCTTGGTTATTTAACTCTTAATGTGACAAAGTCGCAGATCTCACCAAATAATATACACAGTCCATAGAGGTTCAAATTCTCTGGCATGTTAAAGAAATAGATTGTTATTGTTCTCAATTTGTGCATGTTTTGCAGTAAAATATGCAATATTTCTTTATTTTTCTCCAATTAGGCCCTGATTTATGCGTCCGTCTTTGGTGGTCCCAACTCTCTCAAGGTGTCAGGGACGCTGCAGCTCAACACCGTCCAGACAACAGATTCAGGACGATACCAATGTATCATCACCAATCCACTCTTACCAGACCAACCAAAGAGGAGTAGATATGCCTACCTCACTGTCAATCGTAAGAGTAAACCTAACTCTATGCTTTATCCTTACTTCAACCCTAACCCAAAGTCTAGCCCCAATGCCAAGTCTAATCCTAATGCCAACTAAACCCCCCCCCCATCAGACCAACCAAAGAGGAGTAGATACGCCTACCTCACTGTCAATCGTAAGAAAAAACCTAACCCTAGATGCATGCTCTACCCTAACTTTAAATTTTACCCCAACTCTAGCGTTCATTTAAACGCTAAACCCCTCCATCAGACCAAAACTCTTACGTCACAAACTTCTCATCCATGTACTCTAGGCGCCGTGCGAACTTCACATTTCACACTCAAAGGTTAAACACTATCGAGCTATCCTTGAAAATAATTCAGCATGCAGGGGTTCACGGCCCAGTGCACAAGAGTTAAAGAGGACCAGATATGCCTACCTTACTGTCAATCGTAAGAGAAAACCTAACTCATGCTCTGCCCTAACTCCATCCTTAACCTCAACTCTAACCCTAACCCCAATCTAACCCTAATGCTAACTCTATCCCCCTACCCCCATCAGACCAACCAAAGAAGAGCAGATATACTTACCTCACTGTCAATCATAAGAGAAAACCTAACTTTGTGCTTAACCATACACTAACTCTATCCCTAACCCCAACTCTAACCCTAACACCAATTCTAACCCTAACCCCAACTGCTAACTCTAACCCTAATGCCAACTCTAACCCCTCACCCCATCCCACTCATCAGACCAACAAAGAGAAGCAGATAAAAATACTATAAATACAAGAAGTGTATAGAAATAATAATCCCAGTAGTTTACAAGGTGGAATGAAATCATTGTATAGGCAGATTTATCATGTTTGTTGTGCCCCACATGTCTCTGATTCTGACCTCCCTCCCTCCCCTCCCCTCCCCATCCCTCCAAAGAAACAGACAAACAACAATATATGGTCAGGATAAGTTGATTTCTGCTACATCCTTCCCTGGCTAATTGCCCTATTTCCATGGGAAACACTCTCTTTCTGTTATGGTTCACCAAAGTTACTATTTCACCATAATAAACTTGTATCGTTTTGAAAATCAACTACATGTCTGTTATTTTGATTTATTGGCATGTGCTAAGTAGGATTAATTTGAAGGCTCATACCTTCTTTACCTGATTAACAGATTGGAACCCTTGATACATATATATTTAATCACCGATGGAATAATTGATTGAGTTTCATTAAACTTGGCAGAAGTGTGTATCATAACAGACAGATGGACTGATCAAAGTTTGGGGTAAAAATACAAAAAAATTGTTTTTTGTGGTGTAATCATAGAGGTGAAATATTAAAAAGATACTTTCTTTGTTGAGTTCATCAGAGTTTGTCCTCTTTTGTATATAAGTGAACATTAGCCCATGGAGAGTCACACTCACAGTAGTAAATTTCAAAGGCTAAGGAGCTCTATTGCAGATGAACTACATGGGCCAATCAGTGAGCTAGAGTGAAGGGTTGAAGTAAAGTTGTAATTAATCAAGTGAGCTAAGTTGCTTATGGACTGTACAGTATTGTCAGAAATATTACTAACTACTTTTTTTGGTAAGCTGTTCCGAAACAGGTATCGCAGAGTGAATGAAAGTCTTGGTATCATAGGCACAAAGGGAGATGTCCAGATTATATGAAAGTCAATATACAACTAACAAAAACAAATCTCTTTATGTTACAAGCAATGGTCTAAAGCAGTAAAAATTTGATAAAATGATATACTGTTTGAATAAATTTGTATCCATGCACCATTTTTTTCCACCCCCCCCCCAACAGAAATCAGATTTCTGTTAGATGTATGAATAATATTAGTTTTTGAAACTTTTGTTATTTAGATTTACAGGCCATCATGTGTCAGTGTGTTTATTCTAGCAAATTGTAAAATCTTTATCCTCTTTAAATGCTTTCCAGACTGCGGACAGTTTAGGAGGTGTGAATTACAATCCACTAGGGATTCGCCTCCTGGGTTTCCTAAAATATTACTTCAGGAAATTTTTATTGGCAACTCTGAGTTTTACGAGTTGCAAAAAAGTCTATATTTATAGTTTTATACTTCATGTAAGACTAAGTGCCTTCTTTCCCTGGAAGCCAAATAAACATAATGATATAATCCTTTACTTGTATTTTACAAGTACATGTAGTTTACAAGGTTCACAAACCAGGAACTCTTGAAAGTTTAACAAGTTCTCTATCAACTTAGAAGTCCTTCCCATGCCTGACTGGTACAGCTAATAGCCAAAATTTTTTCGTAATTTTCAGAAAGGTATCATTTATTTCTGTTAACTGTTCTTTTGCACATTTTGAGAAATAGATCTTCCCCCAAAATGACATAGTGTACATTACTTGTCAAATTTCCATTATAGCTTATAAGGGCAATTCCATGAAAAATGTTACCCGGCTCAAAATCATGAAATCTGTAATAATTCAAAAAATATATGTGCTACATAGATTTAGTATCACATAATAGAACTCATCAAACTCTTTAATTTGAGTGGTATTTGAATACATTTGAAGTATATTTAGACATACTTTTCTTAAAAAAAAAACCATTGTCATGCAAAATTTTCTTATCTTTTCTGAAAAACACACAGTCTTTGAGTCTCATTATTTCACATTCAACAGCACTTCAGAATTAATTTGTAGTAGTTTATAGTTCAGAAAGGACCAAAAATGACTACTATTAGCTTTACATTAGTTATTAAATGCTTTTAAGTATAAATATAAGGACCTAAAAAAGTGGTCCGAGGTGTAATGTCCGTAACGTTAAAAATGTAATGTCCGTAATGCAACATTTATGGTCCTGTATGGGTTATACTGAATCTGTTGTATCTAATTATCATCCTACAACTTAAACCGGTCCTCAGCACCCATTTCAGAAGAAAATTGGCTTCACTTCATGCTTAAGCTCACAAATATTTTGAGAAATGCATTGGTAGGTGAAAAGTCATGTCCAAAAAATGTAATGTCCGTAACTACCAAATGATAAATGGAAACTAATTCAAATTTAAACTGTTAACACTTCAGGGTGACCTGTTTGAGATTACTACGAAAAGGCTCAGAATGATAACGATGATTTCTAGAAATAAGCCCCCAAACTTGCAAAAAAATGTCTGAATGTAATGTCCGTAACGCTGGAATTGCCCATAAGTATTCATTATGAATTATACCATGACATTATCCCCCTCACCAGAAAAAAAGTAAATAAATAAAAAAATAAAAAAATAAAGTAAATACATGTAAAATCTGATTTATCACATTTCCATTCCAAAAAGAATTTGATGTAGAATGTCATGATCATGAATGTTTTTGTAAAATTGGGAAATTGCCTTCAATAACTCACCATTTCACAGCTGAACAGAACATTTAAGAAATGCATAGATAATCTAATTATGGAAGAAAGTGGATTCTGATGCATTGAATGTATAAGATTGTAGTTTGTACTGCCTCATATAATCTGACATACTTGCAGCTTGGTAAAGATAATTAAATATATTTTATAACCAAGCAGCCAGTTACCTGAAGTCTGTTGATGGGTACCAGTCCACGTTTTTATTTATTTTTTAGGGGATGGGGGGGGGGGGAGAGGAGGAGGAAGGCGTCCTTTGGGCCAAACACACAATACACTCTATGTTGGGAGCAAAGGGGTAAGGGATAGTGGTATAAGAACATACTCTAGTCATTCAAAGTCTGGAATATTGGGGGTTTAGTCATGAATTTTAGAATCTAGGCCTTAAATTGAGCTGTTCAAGAGGTAAGCCTCAGGCTAGAGGGTGTTAGTCAAAGCTAATCCCTTGGGGAAGTGCAGTGGCAGTCATGTTAAGATGACCTAGGAAACGTTCCTGGCACTTCACAAATTGCTGAGGGAAATGAGGAATTAGCACACCAGACGTGGCGGTTGGAGGGTGGGGAGTTGGGGGGGGGGAGATGGGGGGGGGGGTTCATTCAGTACACATATGCAGTCATAAGACACATGAAATTTTAGAAATGTGTGTAACAACTATCTGTTTCTGACGCTATCTTGAGACACTGGTCAGCGATTTTATAGCCTGAGCCAAGTATCATTTAGATCTCAGTCAGTTTTCAAGTATTTTCTTTCACATGATGTGTTTATAAGGTGTATAACCTGTTTCAACCAGTGCATTCTGAAATCACAACCCTTGACCTTTGACACAAATTTCTTGGAATTTTGAGCTCTGTGAGGTTGTTGAAGCTAGTGAGGTTGCCAACTTGTTAAATGTATGTGCATTCCTTAACGATAAATTTCTTCTCAGTAGGCCTGAGTCGAAACGTTTACACGTCGTTCACACGAACGCTAAAATGCAAAACGTTTTGCTAATTTGCAAAACGTTTAAACCTTTTTTTTTCATTCCAGAAATGTCAACATTTTTGTGTTACAAATACTGATTTATTAGCACCATGATCACAGAAGGCAGATCCAAAATAATACCCTACTTCGCGGCTTCATTCACTGTACTTACGCGACCTCCATGCTCATATTACACATTACACAGACCTCCTTGGCCATGCCGCCACACTAATTGTTAACTTGCACAGTACTTCACAATGCAGGCTAAGTTGTTGAGGCAATGGACAAGGCATACTGTCTT
>JZLH01S0380529.1:0-20000 GCA_001188425.1 Eucidaris tribuloides
ATTTTCCTCATATGTCTTCGATTTGAAGGTTGTCCACCATGCATTGAAGACCCAATGTACTATTTTGGTTTATGCTCTGTACACTGTACGTATAGCTTTCTTCGTACTTGACTGTCAAGTCCGATTGAAATATTAAAGCCAAGGTATAGTTTTGGTAAGGTAAAATGTGAAATTCTTTTCAATTATGTTTCTTAGATACACCTAAATTATCTATAGAAAAATGTTTTATTCCCTGACGCGATGACTTATATTTGGCTCGACGTATTGATTACACCGAAAATCAGAGTTTTTTCCGGAAATGATGACCCTTTTCTGTTCGTCGCAACGATTTGCACCATACAGTCCTGATGATCCCCTTTTATTGTGCTGGGTATGTCACAGGCAGGGGCGTAGCTACGGGGGGCCTGGGGGCACGTGACCCCACACAAATTTCGTGTGTCCCCCCAGGTGCCCCCACGAAATCATGAAGGAAGCAAAAAAAATGTGTATGCGCCCCTCCCCCCCAAAAAAAAAATATATATATTTTTGGTGCCCCCTTACAAAATTTCAAGGCCCCCAGTGCCCCCCTGCTTAAGCAAATCCTAGCTACGCCACTGGTCACAGGGTTTTTGCTTCCCTAACAAATCTTTTACCCCGGTGCTGCCGCTGTATGAATCTCTAGGTCTGGCTACGTGCCCCTACATGTTTTCTCTATCTCCGGTACAAGTGTGAGATTGACATTTTGTTACACCTATATCTAGCAACATGGGTGACTAAAATAAAAAAAGAGGAAGAAGAAAAAGAAAAGCTTTTCCTCCGGTTTGTTTGATATTGTGGGTTTCCTTACGGCAGCAGGAGGCGGAATTACTGTTTGGATTCGCATCATGTTTTCTCCAGGCCGCCATGTTTTCCATTAATTTCCGTTCCGAATGTGTCACCGATCTCGGGTGGTCGCTGTAACCAATCCGCAGTCACGCGCTGTTTTCACTAAGAATGTCAGACAAGCCATGATACACCAGTAAGACGTCTGTCAGACGGCTTGGGAACCATTATCTTCATCATCCACATCCTTACATTAATACATTTGTCGTATAAGAAAGACAACGTAATGCATCATTCATGTGTTCTTCCGTTACACTCTGAAATACTGATATGAACTCGTATAGGCATAGTGCAAGATACATGTAGAAGACGGTGAACAAAATGTACACAGCGTAATACAGGCAGCAGCGGTTCACTGATGAACGCGTAGAGGGTTTAATCAAAGTTTTTGCCAATAAAGAGTTTTAATTGCAAATGTTTGTTTGACTGTTTTAGAAGTGTAACAACAATATTCATGAGTTCAGAAATAATCACTTTGAGTATTTGGTTGGTTAGTTTAAACTTAAGTTAATATCAGTCGGGTTGCAGTTTTCCACATTTTGGAAAAACAAGAACGTTCACTTTCTTTCAATCGCGAGAAGCATCGTATCATGTGCAGGCAGAATGGTACGTGATATTTGTCACATGTGCAGCTGGTACATCTGGCGTTGTCGTGACTTCGTGAATAGCATACTTGATACTGAAAGTCATTTAAAGTGTGAAGGTAATCAGGTATACGTCGATTGGAAGTGATATCCATCTGCTTCGGATTCTTACAAATTTGATAAAAAAAACTAAATTTCAGATAATATAGGTTTCGTGTTTCGCGTTAGGCGATAAGGCCATCATATGTAATCATGATCATATCTATCTATCTATCTATCTATCTATCTATCTTTCCATCTATCCATCCATTCATCTATCTATCTATTTATCTGTCTATCTATCTATCTATCTATCCATCTATCTATTATCTTTTTATCTATCTAGGGGTTATCTATTCATCTAATTATCTATCTATATATATCTAAAGTATCCATTTAATTATCAATCAATTTATCTATCTATCTATCTATCTATCTATCTATCTATCTATCTATCTATCTTTTTACCTTTCAATCTACCTATCTAATATTTATCTATCCATCTCATTATATTATTATATCTACAGTATCTATTTAATTATTTATCTAAATCTTTCTGTCTACTAATCTTTATTTCCTTTTTCTTTTGTATTTATACTTTCTTCCCAGCTCAGAAGACAAATTGTGCTAATGGTATTTACAGTGACTTAAAATAATAAACATCGTATATGGTACTAAATTTATGACATCCCTTAATGTTGGTGTACAAGGAAAATTACTCCTTCCTATACTGTCACCACTAAACCTAAACCTCAAATAACAATCCAAGTCCTCCAATATTCTCCTAAAACAGCATGAACTGTGATGAGTATGTGACAATGAGTAGAGGAATCAACACCTCTTAATAACACGACATACTACAGCATGAGTGTATATTGGAAAAGGGGGTTGGTGGCAGGTGCGTCTCTAGCGGGAGGGGGGAGCTTTAACACCCCCATTAGTCTGGAAGTTGTCCGGTCATTGGCAATTCTGTCGGGTAAAATAAATGGAGGACTTTTTATTGGTTTGTTAACTTGTCACCAAGGGCCGCGGGTAAGCGGGTGGTCAGATGGGGTACTTGCCCCCCAAATAAATTTTGGGGGCGGCAAAACGAGTTTTGCCCCCCAATGTGAACCCCCTGAAAGGTAAAAAATAATTAATCAATGACAGTATTTAAAGTCCAAAAATGAGCCATAAAGGCCAATTTCTTGTGATAAAATTGTTCAATTTCATAACATTTGAAAAAATAATTGAAAAATTCTAAAATTTTCGCCCATGACGAGGGCACTTCACTTTCTAAGTAAATTTTAGTGTTATTACAAGGGTTGCCGGAGCGGGGGGGGATGGGTTGCAGGGGAGCACTTGCCCCCTCCCCAATATTTTTTTATTGGGGGGGGGGGCAAAACGAGTTTAGTTTTTGCGCCCCATGATGCACCCTGAAAGTAAAAATAATAATTACAGTATATATAAGTCCAAAATGAGACAATTAAAGGCAATTCTTTTGTATAAAAATTTTCAATTTCAATAACTCGACAAATAACTGAAAATGCCCAAAAATTTTCGCCCCTGACGGGCACTTACACTTCCAGTAAATCTAGTATATCACAACTTGAGGGACGCCGGATAAGGTGGGGGGGAGAGGGGGCCACTCCCCCCCCCCCAAAAAAAAAAATATTTTTTGTGGGGCGAGGCGAAACGAGTTTTTGCCCCCCCCCCCCAGTCACTCCACGAAAGGTCTAAAAAATAATTAAATCAATTACAGTATAAACTCCAAAATGAGCCAATAAAGGGCAATTCTCTAGCTATGAAAAATCGTAAATTTCATAACTGAAACATAATGAAAATTTGCAAAAATTTATTCGCCCCTAAACGGTGGCCACTTACCCTTTTAAGTAAATTTAAGTGTATATATGTGGTCTTCTCTTCGTTTTGTCGACGAGTTGCCCACATGAAGCATTACCGGTTATAAAAACCTTTTTCATTTTTCCCTTTCTTCTAAGTTTCTCTACCGAAATACATTGTAGGTAGGCCTATAAGATACTTTTCATGTATATTTTGCATTATTTTCTGAAATAGGATTATTGCTATGACAAAGTGATTTTTTTTATATTGGATATAGCGAGTAATGCAAAAATTATTATCGGACCGTGAAAATCTGATATACAATGTAAAATCGCTCGCTCGCTTTTGGCTCTGTACTTGTAATGAATACCTTTTCATAAGTTTATATGTTTTATTCCCTTAGGCAAATTTGTTTTTAATATGCTCTATAAAGCCGACTGCTATCACGTCTTTTTCTGGTATATTTTCAAAAATTTCCTGCCGGTGGGAGGGGTATCGCCCTTTCCTCATCCTCCCCCGCCTCGCGTTGATTCGCTCTCTCGAATGTCTACCCTCAATCTATAGTGGAAAGTATGTATTTACCATGCCTTAGAATAAAAATTTCCTTTGCTATGGCGTATTTCAAAAAGTCCTTTGTGGTCGATACACCCTCACGTTAATATGACTTACCTAAATTTACAGTTTGCTCACATACTTTCCTGTACGTCTTTTTTTTTGAAAACCTGACTTACACTATCCCCAATTAGGCTATCTTTTATAAATTATACCTTTTAAGATAACTGTATCTACAATGCTAGATCACATCTTTTCTGATGCGTATTATTTCAAAAAAGTTCAAATTTTTGGGGAGGGGGCTATCCCTTCACACACTCCAGGTCGCTTTCGTTCCCCGGGAAGTATGACTATCCCAATAACCAGTTTTTTTACGTACTTCCTCTACATTTCCTTGAAAAAAAAACTTACTACAATGATAATTCCTAATAATTTTTAGAAGTATACCTTTAAAATATGCAATTGACCATGTCTAGAATCGCGTTTTTCAATGGTAATTTTCAAAAAGTATCCTATTCATGGGAGAGGGGTATCCCCTCCCACACCCTCCCCCACCCTCCGCCGTTCTCGCGTCACTACGGCTCACTCGTATGTTTCCTTCAAGCCTCCTTATGTAGGACCCCTTAAAATTATCTGCTCTACATACATACATACATACATACATACATATGATTTGTATTGCGCCAAATCCGCTCAGTTAGAGTTCTCAAGGTCTGTCAATTTATAACCTAAAAAAAAGTGCCCCCTCTGACCCCCCCCCCCCCCCCGGTTTAACTTGAAAAATAACTGAAAAAATGGCCCGCTCGGTCGCTTCGCTCCCTCGCCGAAGAACTCATACTGTCACATAAATGTGCCCCCCATCGAGATTTTGCCCCTCCAAAACTAAAAGTGTTCCGGCGCGCCTGCTTGTCACCTGTCGGTACAAGAAGGCTTTTGTCGAATATACCTCACTGGAAAGGTTCTAGGGACGCCCATGTTTTGTGGGGTGGGGAGTGGTTGATTTGGGCTCTATCGCATCCAATACGATTAATGGCGGCTCAGGTATCAGAGCATCCTCGGTATAATTTTGCCAAATTTGCAGTAATAGGTCGAGTGCGCTGTCTATGCGCACTACCACCATATTTCTTTTTGATATGATCGATTGCATTGCCCTCACCAAATGATTTAATTTTTTCTGGCTAACAACAGCTACTTCCGAATTCACTCTCCAGCGGGTTTAACTGTTGGCGGCAAGGTAATTACTGATGAAGTTCCTCCCCGATTCTCAGTGTCTTCCGTGTACGATTATGTTTTAATGTATTCAGTCAATTTTTAGTCGACAACTGAAAATGACACTTGAATCATCCTTGGCTAATACTGCGTGACATACATGGCCCCATACATTCACTCTATGTGATATGTTCCTGATAGTTAAGTTTTTCCTTTTTTTGGGGGGGGGGATAAAGAGATTTATACTGTCAATAATCGGTGTCATGTTCCTATTAATAACATATACTCTTCTTGACCATTACCGAACAGTATTTTAAGAAGTAATATTTATCAAAATGGAGCTTCTACATAATAAATCTTCTACATAATAAATCTTCTACATAATGAATCTTTATGAGAAAAGGAAATATAACGACAAAAAAGTAATGGGTATAAATGGCATTGGCAACTTCAAAATTACAATGTTATCAATAAAAATGTATCGATGCATATTTTTTTTAAAATAAAATCAAACATTTGATTACTTTTTTTTATTCACATGTCATATTCTAATTGAGTATTTTCTACAAGTCTGTAATATCAGCGTGTTGCAGAGTCCATTCCTTTAGGACTTATTATTGAAAAGAAAGAACTCCTTGCATGCTCTGCTCTTTAACGTACATGTATACGCCTCGAGTAGAATCTTCGTATAGATTAAATCAGTTGTATACTCTGATAAGAATGATTAAGATCACAAGGTCCCACCACCACATAATGTATCCTCCATTAGAAGAGTTGCCATGGTTACCGATGAAATCTATCTGCTCTCTTAGTATCATAATGAATGCTGTTCTAGGAGAATTGAAAGTGAATTATGTTTGACCATGATGATATCGAATATCGCCGTTGCGAAATTAAACTTTCGTTACGACAGATAGGCCTATATATGATTTTAAACGCGTTTGCTCCTATACTCTGAAGAATGTCAGTATATTTTGGGACATGTTGTGTTGGATGGGTTAAGATAGCCTACTTACCTCTATAACTAATTCGATTCGGTTATAAAGGATACAATTAAAGTGAAACCAGAATCATATACCGCAGTGTGCTGGAACGTTTATGAGCAACACCGGGTACAGTGCAGACCGCATGAGATCACCACAACGTACACGTACACGTTATTATGATGTGCCGTGATGGTAGGCACAAGACAACTCAATTGTGAGTCATACATTAAATTACAGACTACTTAAAATTCCCCAAGTACCTTGTATTCAATAAAAAAAAAAAATAATAATCACGTATGAATATTGATGCCTACGGTGTCTGGTCTTATGAACACCAAATTCTCATTTTTTTTTCTTTGTTTTTCATGTGGCGTTATGTTCCCACATCTAACCACGATAAAAATAGTAACAGATCCTAATCAGATTTGTCTCGCTAGTTACGTTAGTGGATTATCAATTAAGAATTTTTAAGGAACATTTTCCATTTAACTCGTGTTTTGCTAAATCACCCTTTAAAAACAATCTGCGAACGAGGTGAACATCCGCAAATCTTCCATTCTCGAACGGGGGATGTCTCCATTTCCGTCATGTACCACAGGTTGACCTTGGGGGTCTTACGTAGCAGGCAGGCCATTCACTTTTGATCAATCGCGTTCGCGCGAGAAGCGAAATCGTCTGCGACGAGTTATAAACGTGCTTGTCGCTGAAAGCCCGCCGAAAGCAAGGTATGGAGCTTGGAATCGTGCACTTTTTACGTCTGTCACCGATTTATTTAATAAGATTTATTCCGATCTGTATCTGCAGTGGCACCTCAATGCCAGGAGACACGATTTCCGGGAAGGCAATGCGTATTTGCGACATTTCTAGTCAATCAACACGCAACGCTCACCAACCGGTGCATGCAGTACATTTTGCCTCAAACACGGCATCTTGAATGTGATCATATTATGTACTTGTGTCGAATCTTGGCGAAAAATTTTCAATTGTACCCAATTAATGAAATCATCATCTTCATGTACATTATTTTCCATTGACGAAATTGTATAGAATTTATGCATATTATTCATTTGTATTTTATTCATTTTATACCTTCCATTGCGTGAATTGTACATCGGAATCGGATGATTTACTTATTGGACGGTGAGGAGTTCATTCTTTTAAAAACAAAAAGAGTGAAAGAACTAATAATTAGAGAGTGCACTGCAAAAAATGGGTGTTAAATTCAAGAGCCGTGATGTTGCCCAAGATATATAACTGGTGTGGTGATAAATTCCACCAGAAATACCAACAGTATACCTTTAACACCCAAGGTGTTGAAAGTTAGCACTTGTATGGATCTATATTGGACAACTCCCGAGGTGTCAAATTGAACACCTTAGTGTTTGCAGTGTGAAATTTGACACTTTTAATTCTCTTTTATTTTCATTTCAATAATATATATAGCTTTTACATGATATAGATTCACAACACGCATTGACAACAAGCGCTTTCATACAAACAACAGCAACACACACACACACACACACACACACACACACACACACACACACACACACACACACACACACACACACACACACACACACACACACACACACACACACACACACACACACACACACACACAACACACACACACACACACACACACACACACACACACACACACACACACACACACACACACACACACACACACACACACACACACACACACACACACACACACACACACACACACACACACACACACACACACACACACACACACACACACACACACACACACATACACACAGGAATTTAATACGACACGGTACGAATTACCTCCCTGGCGTATCTGTAGCGATAACACGTTCCCGTGAATACTAAAGCACCCAACCGTGCCAAAAATGGGCCAACTGCGCTTAAAAGGAAAACAAACATCAGTAAAGACATCTGCGAATGAATCCTTACTTCTGATGTATTCTCTTCTGAATGTTATCGGAAATACATCCCATACATTGTATGGAATAACAGTTTGGCTATATGATGTGATTCATTACTGCCAAGTGTTTTAAATATTGAGTGCAATGAATAATTACGTTGAATTCAATATATAAATTATATCTTTATTTATGAAATTTCTTAGTCAGACGAGCGCTCTTTAAAGGTATTGGTAAAAAGTATTACATCATTTAGAACTTGAATTTTACGATTAAGGGTAGTTATACTTTATTATACATAATGCAGAAAATTCATGGTTTATTCTTGTTATAATCGTACACAGATAGAAACCAAACTTTTATGTCGTGTTGGTTTCTGGATATCGTTACTCGTTTTGATTTTGATTTGTTTTGTTTTATTTTGTAAAGCTTTCAGCTCAGCATAGTTCAGTTTAGTTTAGATTAGTTTAGTTTAGTTTAGTTTAGTTTAGTTTAGTTTAATTTAGTTCAGCTTAGTTTAGTTTAGGTGAGTTAAGTTTGATTATTTATTTGTTATTTTGTGTATTACTCTCTCTATGGTTTTTGTACAGTATAATTTCTCATTTTGTATGTAATATTTCTGTCAACAGGGCTCTTTTGAAAAGCAGGCCTCTTGGCTCTGAAAAGATTACCCTGTTTTTAAATAAGACTGAATAAATAAATAAAAAAATAAAGACTCAATAACGGAAGTTAACAACGTATTTCTAAAATTGTTGAAAAGTGGGAATCCAATGCATTTATATTATTATACTCGATGTTTGACATCTGTCTGTTTCTGTTTTTAATATACGTCTGTGCGTCCGTGCTGAAACTCAAATTACACACTGTAGGCATGTTCGTTCACATGGTCGTTGTTAAGCTCATTGTTAAGCTTAGCCACTTAGTTCCAGTGTATCTACCTGCGATAATATCAGGGCAAGTGAGAACGGTATCACTGTTAATTCTCACAAGAACGTTCCTCAATGTTAAAAGCTATTAAAAGCTATTAAAATTAATTGTTGTTGTTTACGCTACTTTCATGGTAAGCTACCGTGTGAACATGCCTTGTGTAACTACATACTTCTACATTACTCACAAATGTAGTGTACTATCCTTTCAATTACTAAATCCAAATAAATCCTTAATTTTCTGGTCCTATGTTTACTAGCAAGTATTAAGATAATGTATCAGGGGAAGTAAGCACGGTATCACTGGTAATCCTAGTGAGAACGTTCCTCTTTGATAAAAGCCATTAGAATATTTTTTTATAAGCACTAGTTTCGACCGTAGCAGACCGTGTGAACATTCCTTGTGTTATTATACGCACTTCTCCACATACTCCCAAATGTTCTACATTGCCCACTGAATCCAAGTAAATCCTTGCAGTCGTCCTCGTGTGTTTACATCAGCATTTCTAGCAGGCATAAAGACAATGCCTTAACAAGAAATCCGTCACAGTCATGACACGTCGTTTCGAATATACCACATTATTCTGTTCCAGGCGTCATTTTCTGTATTATTAAGACATCCCAATATTCTTTAATCTATCTAGTTATCTATCGGTCTATCTATCTATCTATCCATCCATCTATCTATCTATCTATCTATCTATCTATCTATCTATCTATCTATCTATCTATCAATCTACCAATTCATCTATCCATCCGTTGTGTCATTTCTACATTTCTGTATTCCATTCAACGACACATGTCTCGCCCAAGAGCTGACTCTGAACTTCCGTGAACCTACACACGTGAATGTGATCTGTGAACACATTGCACAGTACGTCATTTTGAACTTCTTGCGTTTCTCTTTCAATCTCATCTCCGCGGACTGCACCTATAGGGCCGAGGGGGCTGACACGGGGTATACATTAGCATGACGTAATAACCTTACCATTACTGTCAGATTTGCCCGAAAGCCAGCTATCTTCCCTTTCAAATGCACGAGGTCATATGAAAGGACGAATCCGGAGAATGGGGATGCCATCGGCAGCCGTTATTGGCGCCTCATGACGCAAAAAAGGAAGAGGAGAAGGAGACAGAAGAAAAGTAGAAAACGAAAGAGTCATGAGGATGGAGAATGGGAAGAGCCGAAAAAGAAGGAGAACAAGAAGAAAAAGAGGGAAGAGAGGAGGAGAAGATGAACCAAATTTTAAAACTAATGGGATAGATAGCCCCCAACTTTGATGCAATTATTTACGTGAAAGACGAAGAAATAGAAGAGGAAGGAGGAGGAAGACGAAAAAATAAGAAAAAAAGAGGATTAGAAGAAGAAGATAAGAAAGTGGAAGAGAAAGAAGAAGGAGAATAAGAGGAAGAAGAAGAAGAAGAGGAGGAGGAGGAGGAGGAAGAAGAAGAAGTTGAAGACGAAGAACAAGAGGTAGAGGAGGAGAAAGAAGAAGAACACGGTGAAGAAGAAAAGGCTTCAAGACCATGAAGACCAAGACCAGAATAGAAAGGGACATGTCACCGCAATAACAGTAATTCAGATAGATAGTTCTCTGTACATATGTTTTTTTTAACCATCAGAAGGGGAACGTCTATTTCCGGTCCCTTTTACTGAATGCCTCCCTTCAGCTAGAATGTCCCAGATTTTAGAGTGTACCAGATCTGAGAATACTGCAGTTTGTCGTACTTTAGCCGAAGAGGCAAAAAGACCTCCAAGCCAAATACTCAAAGTAAATTTCCTCCCTGTTGTGTATACGTACAGTAAGTGTTCTCACAAAGTACAATCACGCTCATACCACTCGTAGATATTCTTCTTAATTAGCTTGATTGAATATTCGACCTCCGGCCACCTTTTCTAGTGTATTTATGTATGGTGAAGTAGAACATCTTCAAATTGATCGCACAACATTTACATTTAAGTTTGGCCTCAAACCTTAACGCCGTGCATGCCTACGCCGCCCGTCAAGGCGCCTGGAAGAAATGACAGGCCCGAAGACATATCTTGAGACCACCGTAAATGTATCACGTGGTACTTGAAATACTTGTTTTGAAGTCTGTCGTGTTCCGATGTCAGCGCCTGTGGGCCTACACACGTACCGCATCGTACCATCAATGTTCTAGTTCTGAAATAATGTTATCAATAATTGTTGCCTTAAACGCGGTTCGTGCTCTATCCGTGAAGTATTCAAGCTCCTCAAGCCGTTATTCATACGTGTAGTATAACCCATTTCGGATCCAGGAGCATTTGACCCCTGGAAAGTGATAGGCAAGTGTTTTATGTATGTGTATGTTTCAGAGGCGTCGGTCGCCCCCGCCCAATGAAAATATTGGGGGCAAACATATCGATTTGCCCCCCGCCCCATAATTTTGACAACTTGAAAAATTCATAATATGCAAAGCATTGAAAAGCACTATAAAACCATTTATCATGGCATAAAAATACCATTAAACATTCAAAATTGACAATTTTTCGGTGCCCATTGTTTTCACCTTTGCCCCCCAAATCCGAAACAGGGATCGACGCCCCTAGTATGTTTGTATGTTTGTTTGTATGTATGTATGTATGTGTGTATGTATGTATGTATGTATGTTTGTACGTATGTATGTATGTAGGTAGGTAGGTAGGTAGGTAGGTAGGTAGGTAGGTAGGTAGGTACATGTAGGTAGGTAGGTAGGTACATGTAGGTAGGTTGGTAGGTAGGTAGGTAGGAAGGTAGGTAGGTAGGTAGGTAAAATGTATGTAAGTTTTTTTTTATTTCATGAATAATTAATGATCTATTTATATTTTAGCTTTTCAGTCTATTAATTATTTTGCTCATTCACTTATTTATTGTTACATGTAGGTAACAAATGCCCCACCATGCCTGTCATATTTGTTTACCAACATGGTTAAAAAAAAAATACCCTAGATAAGAATCTCGGTCGTGCACGGACTAATGAATACCACATAAACGGTCTACAGGTGCATATCCGACTCGATCGTGTAGAAATGTATACTTTCAATTATTGTAAAACGCAATTTGATGCCAGGCCTCACGGGCATGTGCTGGGCAGATGTGCAACCAAATCTAGAACGCTGCACTCTGAAAGGACAACTTGGAATTAACGAGTCAGGGGTCTCATAAATCTGTACACTTCGATCAATCTACCACTACGACAAACTTCAACATCTTTTGTAGCAATAATGTAAACAACAAGGTGGTTTGGAGCTATGCCGAGTATTTCCCTTTCCCAACTTTCAAGGTGATACACATCTGTTTTTTTTTCTGTTTTTTCTGTCAATGAGAATTCTGGAAAAATTACAGAAAACGATAATGACCAAAATTGGTCGTTTAGCATATATAATATGGTGCTCATGCGTTTCTTAATTTCATCTTGTCAACTCAGAAAAGCCAAATATTCCCTAATGGCTTGACATAGACTTGGTCTGCAGACTCAAATATGGATATGCAATATGCTTGAATAATATACCTATTAGAAATTAAATGTATAGCATGAACATGATGAATTAAATTTCTTTCGTGTTTTTTTTTGGGGGGGGGGAGTAATAAGGGGTAGGTAATTAAGTCGCTGATACATATGTTCTTATTAGAACAAGTGAAAAAGTGTTCCAAGAACGAAATGAGTTGAAGCATATTCAGACATAATACATCAACTGTAGTATGCTGGATAGAGTGTTTTTAAGTTGTTTACTTGATGGGAAACAAGCATTCGTTTATCGGTATTGAATTAAAGTAATACCCTGATAAAAAATAACCATTTGAAAGCCACGTATTTGAATGTCACATCAACTTCTGATAATAACTGTACTATTGAGGGGAATTTTTTTACCATGAACTTTTAACAATAATAGAAGCTGTTCACTTAAGTGTAGTGTAATTGTCTCTTAAATCAAGGATTTCTTCCAATCTTAGCGATCGCCTTTGAACTATCTGACTCATGTTCCTAGTGTCATGTGTTATAAAAAAGAGAAATCCTCAAACATATAACCATTGGTTCTTTCAAAGATAGCATTGACCTAATTTTGACATTGTTTCTGAATTAGACTAATGCACTCCGCGATTTGCATTAAAACCCCTGGCCCAGAAGACTATAACACCCATCTTTGTTTTACATTCGCACGCATATTTCACAAGCACCCTACTGGGAGAACCCATTAGACTCGTAATTACTCTATCCTTGCGGGGCAGACAGAACATTCAAGCGATACTTGAGGAGCATTCTTGAGTAATGACTTACCTGTGATTAAGACAAAGTAGTCATGATTGCCTTCTTCTAGAAGGCGTAATGTTGATGGACATAGAGTAATCATAAGACTTTTTGTAGTTGTTTTCATAATTATTTTTATATGAAAAATCATCTGAATGTATGATTCAGCAAACGAATCGAGGTCATTTCAAGCTCACAATTGAGCGAGCGTGTGGGTCTTAGATCTTATGTTTATTAATTTGATTTTATGTCTTATACAGGATAAAAAATCGACATATATGTTATGGTTTCATAATGATCAGCCGAATATACTTCAATCCTACGAAGCACTTCATTAACCTATTTTCATGTTTGTCCCTTTCTCTCCACTGCAGGGAAGAATTTTTCTTGTACAGATCATTATAATTATGTTACAACTGATATCCAATTTGTTTGATTTATTTATATATGCAGGTGTTTATATAGTCTATTCCAGTGAGAAAAGTTTTAGAATTATTTTCAGAAGCCAAATGATTTACTTAAAATAACTGTTTTAGTATATACTTGAATCATAGTCACATTATCGCCTGACTTTATGCGTTCAGGACACTAAAGTACAAAGTAACAGTCTGTGGGAGAAATGGACACGGTAAACTGGGTACTCATAGATTTTGACTGAATTAAAGCACTAAATGATCATTTTGAAGTAGATTTTTTGGTAGACTTTTATTAAAGACATTTTGAGCATGGAGGATTATGTAGTTTAAACTTTTTAAATAGTGGTCATTATCATTTTTTGCCTTTAAAGGTGCGTATAAAGGATTGGTAGACTGTTTTCTCTCCTCACAAAATGGTGCATTCATCCCCATCCCCAGAATTTATGCCCATACACAATTCAAGAAACATATCGTTGCGCAATTTTCGTTTCTGTTTTCCCCTGCTACTGAGAAATGAAGAAATCCAAGTCATACATTTGAAAGCTAGGGTTTATGAATAACTTGAGATTTAAACACCAATTTTCATCATGCCGGTATTAATAGCGATTATTTGACATTTTTTGTACACTTTTTCGTATGAAAATTTCTGAATTGCCAAATTCAAAGAACGTTAGAAGGGTTATATCACCGAAAGTGATTAAAAAAGAAATAAAAAGAGTTCTTCTTTTTCATGTTTTTGGATGCATGCATCTCATTGGCACTGATTCCGTACGATTAATGACTCCTCCATCACTCCCAAATAAAAGGCCCATGGTTACACTCTCAAGCAAGCAACTGCGCAACTTCTCTGTATAGCCTGCATTCCCCGCAAGAAATGAATGTAAGTCTATGACGGTAGTGTGTCATACCTATGCGACCCAAAGTTACGGGAGCAAACGGAATGTTATCGTTATACTGTAATCCAGTTAAGTGATGTTTTGCCAGTGGTGTTTCGCGCAAACTGTGTCATGGCAAATGAAAGAAAAGCAATCCTCAAGAGTTTCGTATAGCTACGGTCAGACAAATAAATGCCCTATAATACCCACCTATTCTAAGCATGCCCATGAGGATTCACGGATAGAAATTTCGGAAATATTTAGGGCAATTCATGATGTCATCAGTATGATTTGTTTTAATTTGACTGTACATTTAATTACGCCTTTAATAGATACAGAAAAGAATCTATCCACAAGAAGAAGTGTGAAAATGTTGAATTAACTTTTGGTACATGTATATTTTAATTAAGAACAAATAGCAATTGTGCAAATCACATCAAGTTATTTTTACCAGTATCGTTGGGGAAGGGCTGGGTACCTTTTTTTAAGATTCATCGCGAAATGGTCCTAGGGAACTGCAAATTGTTAATGTATATGCATGTGTATTATAATGACAATGAATTCCATGATTTTACACCCAAACAAAAGCAAATGTAAGAGGTTTTCCCCTCTTCTTTCCAACTTCTCATTTTCTTTTCTTTTAGGCCCCTTGCTCCTTTTATATACGTTAGTTGGTATAACGACAACTGTCCCCGTTATATCTGTCACTTGACAAACATGTGGGGGCGTCGTAATAGCTTCAAATACCATTAACACTTTGGGTGCTGGGCTAAAAATCCAGGTGTGTTAACCAGGGACTGGATTATTTCGGACTAAAGTGTATAACCTTTCCAAATTGTACGATTTTCTGTAAAATCGCAAATGCTATCAAGACAATACATTTTAACTTATTTATTTGGTTCATTGTGTATGCATTTTACGATCATAAATGTCATTGGTAGGAACTTCAGTGACATTTGTCATTCGAATTAAAAGATATGGATCCGATTGTCTTCTCGGCGAACAGGTTCGCCGATAGCACTCAAAGTGTTAAGTTCATAGATTAACTAAGCATCGTGGAAAATGATGTTCACAAAACTTAGCAATGACTAAAGGCTCGACCACACAACAACAAAACAAAATAAACAACAAACCCTTACCGACTTTTGTCGTACGACTGCACCGACTTTGATCGATCAAAAAACAAGTTATAGTTCGTACACGCTGATCGTGTACGAAATATAAGCTTTGTTTTTTTTATTTCGGATCCAAGTCGGTGCAGTCGTACGACAAAAAGTCGTGTAGTGTGCGGTGGCCTTAACAGTACGTGCACTTGAAGTTAAGTGTGTGACGTCATCGGAAATTTTCTTTAAGAATCTTGAGGAACCGTGGCTACCCTATACCAGCACCCGCCCTTTTTTATATAGAATTGGGAGAAAACGTATTTCCTAACATTCATCATACGTTATGTATTTTAAAAGTACTTCTTTAGTATCACTTAGGGCGATGGGAGGTGGCTTCTAAGCCCGAGGCCCCTTTATCTTTTTGAATTTTTGAAATACAGCCTTTGGGACACCACCTGTTACTTCTTCTTGTATCTTCATAGAGGTACTCGTAAGCTCACCCACACTAAGCGAGTTTTGATGATTTTGATGAGCAGAAGAAATTGTTTCACCCCAACCAGGTATCTCTTGACCATACGGTACGGAAGAGCTCGAGACCTCTTGATAATTTTGAATAATATTTCATTATAGTCCTTTCACAATCTAAAATTTTATAGTTAGTCTTGCCGCTCACCGCGCTCCATCGCGCTGCCACACACATTACAAGTACGACTGCGAGACCTAGCTGGGTAAGCCGAGACAAAGCTAACACTTACACTCGCTTATCACAGTTTATACCTTTTAGAGAAATATTATCTTCAGTAGATAGTAACTTCAATTACAAGGAAAATATACAATACACTGTAAAAACTGTGTTTACTAAGTAAACATTGGTGTTTATAAAGTGATAGCAAATACGTGTTTACACAATGGATGTTTGGACTTTTGACACTTAGTGTTTAGGAATTGGACACCGGTGATTAGTGATTTGATCTGCTGTGTTTATCTTCTGAACATGTTAACAAGTAATTGAAATAATGTGTTTCGAAAAGCGTTTACTAGCTAAATACAGTTTTCATAGTGCAGAGAAATACTATCTTTAGTAGATATTAACGTCATAAACAACAGTGTAAAAAGTGGGTTTAGCAATTAAATATTAGTGTTTAGAAAGCAAAGGGAAAGAAGTGTTTAGAAATGTTTACAAAATAGATTTTTAGACTATTGACACTTAGTATTTATAAATTGGATAACGATGTTTAATGATTGACACAAGACATTTAGCCTCTAAACATGCTTACAAAGTAATAACAAGAATGTGTTCAGAAAAGCGTTTACACGCTAAACACAGTTTTTATAGTTTAAAGAAATTATATCTTCAGTAGATGTTAACTTCAATTACAGGGAAAATGAGCAAAACATTGAAAAGTGACATTTAAGTCTTATATTGAAAAATGTGTTTACCAATTACACATTAGTGTTTAGGAAATAGATGTTTAGACTATTGAAACTTAGTTTTTATAGAGATAGGACACGGGTGTTTAGGAATTTTATCTGCTGTGTTTTGAAATAATAAGAAGAATGTGTTAAGAATAGTTAAGAATTAAGATTTTATAGTGTAGGGAAATACTTCAGTTGATATTAACGTCATTTACAATGAAAATAAGCAACAAACGGTAAACATATCTTTTGCAATTAAACAGTGTTTAGAAAATGAAAGCGAAGAGGTGTTTCGAAATTGTATTTTTAGATTATTGACGCTTGGTGTTAAGAAATTAGACATCGATGTGTTGTGATTTGTCATACGATGTTGAGCCTCTGTACATGTTTAGCAAGTGTGTGTTTAGAAAAAAAAAACGCTTACTCGCTAAACACAATACGCCTATATATTTAGTGTAGGAAAATACAATCTTTAGTATAAGGAAAGTAATCAAAATCGTTCAGCCATCCTGTAATAATGATACATGTAGTCTTAACAACATATACTGGTACAGGACAAGGAAATGTACAATACGCACTGATCGGCATATAGATTTGAATTACTATCATGATTTAAAATGAATCTTTGAAAGGGAGACGAAAGTATCTAATACAAATTGTTTGATTTTTTTTTTGTAATCATTTGAATTTCATGTATATATTGTGATCTTGAAACGCACAAAGGTCAGTGTCGTATAGTCGAGTCCGGATTCGAGTCCGAAATTAGTGGACTCGTAATCGGACTCGGCGTCGAGCCCTATTATGTAAAATGAATAGCAAGGTTTGATTTAACTACGGTCCCATTCGTAGTTTTATCACTGATATTAGTAAACACCTGTTTCCAGTGCACAAGTGTGAAATTCGGTGATATAAGATTTGGAAGTTAGTCATCTGTCGTATCTGCCGTATTGTTCGCATATCGATCGATACACTTTCAGCCTGATGAATCGAACGCACATGCGCAGAGGCACGACATGTCTGCCGGCGAACCGGGCATATAGCACCTGACTATTAAACGACCTAGATAGTGGCGCAAATTACCAGGAGAAATCAATAGAAGGAAATAAAAACACAGATTGGCTTCTTGGGTCGAGGCAATTTCGCAAGATAAATGATTAGAAAGGCCGTAGAGCACCGGGGCATATTCATAGGCATGTTAGGGGTTACAGTTTGTGTACATCCGAGGTAGCGTCTTGTAGTAATAAAATGTACATAAATATTGTGAGTTTCTATTTTCTTGAGAGCACAAATTTAGGGTTAGGGAGAGGTGTACAGTCAATGGACGGCTATTTCCATTACTTTTCCAGGCTTAGAATCGTTAGTTATTATTTTGAATTGTTATGTATACATCAGGCCATACCCATTTGATTGCAGTTTGATTTTTCATCAGTTTGTTTGCGTGTACGCTGGTTTGTGACAGAACTTTTGCTTGTTTAATGTTTAAGTAACGTAACTGTATATATACGCATGTTACATGTTACAGTATATCATCACCTGTGATGAATTTCCACAATTATCAAGAATGTGGTATTGCCAAAAAAAAAATACAAAATACAAAAAACCAATACGGCACTATAATTGCCGTCATATCATTACGACTTACACCAATCCACTTTGCACTCTTTTCTCATTGTTAATGCAAAATATTAAGCATTACTTAATCCCGTTGGAGGCAAAATTGGCTTGAGCACCTTAGTGTCAGCCGGGCTTGGAATACTCCCTATGGGGTGGAGGGGTGCACTCCTGTGCAGGCGTGATATGGTCCGATGATATAAATCACCAACTTAACATTACATCTGACGATCTCCTTTGAGGAGAAATTTACTCCGCCAAGTTATCATCGCTATTAATACATAAAGTTCCATTTACTGTGCGTATGATATTATACTGATACTGAAAATATGTACAGTCCGTCTACGCTTTAATTAACAATGTGTGCGGTTATTTAGTTTTCGTCGGGACGAAGATAACGTTTCGATGAGAAAACGTCAGCCGTATCTCGTGACAAGTCAGTGAAAACCTAATATTTGGTTTGTACACGCGGAGAGTGGCGAGGCAACCTTCTCGCATACAAACCGTGAGTTTACACCGTCTAGTTGTGGAACCAGTATCCAGGATTCGGGGGGGGGGTAGAAATGCTCCTGTGCCACACAAACATGAGAGGTAAAGATGAGGTTTAAACTTCATTTGTTCTGTTAAAATCTATTTGGTGGATTGGTACTATACTTCTCACACATATTACCATAACTATATATTCATATATTGTAACTTCAGCCTAAGGTTGAAAAGAGTTCGTGTTGTTTTGACCGTCTTGCAGTGGGTGCTTCTACCTTTTATAAAACAATATGTATATTATTCTGGGAAGTGTTATTTGTTAGTATTGTATAACGTATTTTATAATAGCAATGGGTTGTAATGTTATTAAGTTGACCTGCCCAGTTGTTGCTGAATGGACCAGATAACTATATTGAAATTTTATGCATACCGTTTAATCAGATGAGGTTGTTTCTAACAACCTGATAGCTTGCCCGAGGATTGCCCGACATAGCAACAACTAATATGCAAGTTGGATTAAAAGTATTGAAATGCATTCATTAGCCTATAAACAGGCTTATAGAATAGTTCGTTACTATTAAAGCCCCCAAGGAAGAAACATCCATGAATTTGTTTACACTAGTAAACAGGTCTATTAGATGAAAATTATATTTGAGTTCTAAAGAAGTTGGGAAAATATTTTCTGGCGTTGTTTCGTTACTGAACTTTAATATGACTCTCGTTTAAACGTCAGACTACTCGGGCCGTCTCCATCTTCCTCAGCTTACCACATGCACGTCTCATCAAACTTCCCCGGATGCTACACGGAAAGGTTTGCGGTTTGTCATTTGAAGTACTCTCATACTTATGACATCCTCCATCCGGATAAAGAACTTATCTGATCCGTTCATCTGAACACCAACATTTTGTCAGTGACTCATTTATTTAAGGGCGCACATCGGA
>JZLH01S0380529.1:22500-27365 GCA_001188425.1 Eucidaris tribuloides
TATTATTATTATTATTATTATTATTATTAATATTATTTTTTTTTTTGGGGGGACGGTGTCGTATCATAAGCGTAATTAATGCCTTTGTTTCCGCGGGGGGGGGTCGGTCATCATCATTCAAATCTTATTTACAACTGTTATGTTTCTATTTGTACTTTGGACTTATAACATCTCTGGCAATCCTTTTTCAAAACATGCATCTCCGGTATGTTTTAGCCAGCATAGGTTGTTTCTCAAGCAGTAATCCGATGTGCGCCTTAAATAAGTGAGTCACTGACAAAATGTGGTGTTAGATGAATGGATCAGATAAGTTCTATATCCCGGATAGGAATAGTCCATAAGTATAAGAGTACTTCAAATGACAAACCGCAAACTTTCCCGTGTAGGCATGCGGGAAGTTTGAATGAGCAGTGAGTGTGTAAGTGAGGAAGATGGAGACGGCCGGGTAGTCTGAGTTTAACGAGGAGAGTCATATTAAAGTTCAGTTAACGAAACAATCGCCAGGAAAATATTTTCCCAACTTTTTAGAACTGTCAAAATATAATTTTCATCTAAATCAACCTGTTTACTGTAGTGCAAACAAATTCAGGATGTTCTTCCTTGGGGCTTTTAATAGTTAACGAACTATTCTATAAGCCTGTTTATAAGGCTATGATGATTTCAATACTTTTTAATCCAACTTGCCATATTAGTTGTTGCTATGTCGGGCCCATTCGGGCAAGCTTTTCAGGTTGTTTAGAAACAACCTCTCTGATTAACGGTATCATAAATATCAACTATAAGTTTATTGTGTCCATTCACAAGCAACTGGGCAGTTCAACTAAATAACATTACAAACGCATTGTATTATAAAATTACGTTATACAATACTAACAACATATAACACTTCCCAGAATAATATACATATTGTTTATAAAAGTAGAAGCACCCACTGCCAAGACGGTAAACAACACGAAACTTCTTTTCAACCTAGGCCTAAGTTACAATATATGAATATATAGTATGGTAATATGTGTGAGAAGTATAGTACAACCACCAATAGATTTTAACAGAACAAAATGAAGTTTAAACCTCATCTTACCTCTCATGTTTGTGTTGGCACAGGAGCCATTTCTACACCCCCCGATCCTGGATGACTGGTTCCAACAACTCAGACGGTTGTAAACTACGTTGTTATGCGAAGAAGGTTGCCTCGCACTCTCCGCGTGTGTACAAACCAAACTAATTAGTTTCACTGACTTGTCACTGAGATACGGCTGACGTTTTCATCGAAACGTTACTTCGGTCCCGACGAAAACTGAAATAACGCCACCACATTGTAAATTAAAGCGAGACGGACTGTCTATTTTTCAGTATACTTAGTATAAATATCATACCTACAGTAAATGGAACTTTAGAGGTATTAATAGCGATGATAACTGTGGCGGAGTAAATTTCTCCTCAAAGGAGATCGTTCAATGATAATGTTTAAGTTGGTGATTTATATATCGGATCCATATTCACGCCTGCACAAGTAGTGACACCCTCCACCCCATACTGGAGTATTCCAAGCCAGGGCTGACACTAAGTGTCAAGCAATTTTGCCTCCAACGGATTAAGTAATGCTTAATATTTGCATTAACACATGAAAAAGAGTGCATAAGTGGGATTGGTTGTAAGTCGTAATGATATGCGACAATTTAGTGCCGTATTGTTTTTGTATTTTGTATTTTTTTTTTGGCAATACCACATCTGAATAATTGTGGAAATTCATCACAGTGTGAATATACTGTACATGTAACATGGATAATAATACAAGTTACGTAACTTACATTAAACAAGCCAAAAGTTTCTGTCACAAACCAGCGTACACAGCCAAACAAACTGATAAAAATCATAACTGCAATCAAAATGGTATGGCCTGATTGTATACATAACCATTCCAAAAACTAATAACTAACCATTCTAAGCCTGCGAAAAGTAATGGAAATAGCCGTCCATTGACTGTACACCTCTCCCTAACCCTAAACTTTGTGCTCTGTCAAGAAAATAGAACTCACAATATTTATGACATTTTAATTACTTACAGAAGTCTCCGGATGTACGACAAACTGCAACCCCTAACATTGCCCTATGAATATGCCCGTGCTCTCGGCCTTTCTAGATCATTTATCTTGCGAAATGCCGACCGCAAGGAAGCCAATCTGTGTTTTTATTTCCTTCTATTCGATTTCTCCTGCGTAATTGCGCCACTATTAGGTCGTTTATGTCAGGTGTATATGCCCGGTTCGCCGGCAGACATTGTCGGGCCACCTGCGCATGTGCGTTCGATTTTCATCAGCTGAAAGTGTAATCGTCAGATGGTACGAACAATACGCAGATACGACGATGGACTAACTTCACAAATCTTATACACCGAATTTACACTTGTGCCTTGGAAACAGGTGTTACCAATACGCAGTGATAAAAACTACGAATGGACCGCATTAAATCAAACTTTGCTATAACATTTTAATAATAGGCCAGACGCCGAGTCTGATTACCGAGTCCCACTTAATTTTTTCGGACTCGAATCGTGACTCGAACTATAAACACTGACCTTTGGCGTTTCAAGATCACAAATATTATACATGCAATATCAAAATGATTAAAAAAAAAAATAAACAATTTTGTATTGAGTACTTTCGTCTCCTTTCAAAGATTCATTTAAACATGATGAGAATTCAAATCCTGTATGCCGATCAGATGCTTTGACATTTCCACGTCCTGCTACCAGTATTGTTGTAAGACTACATGTATCATTATTACAGATGGCTGAACGATTTTGATTACTTTCCTTATACTAAAGATTGTATTTTCCACACTAAATTTATATAGGCTATGTGTTTAAGCGAGTAAGCGTTTTTTTTTGTTTTCTAAACACACGACGTTGCGTATCCCATTGTAAACATGTACAGAGGCTCAAGCATCGTATGACAAAACAAAACACATCGATGTCTAATTTCTTAACAGCAAGACGTCTCAATATCTAAAATACAATTCGAAACACCTCTTCGCTTTCATTTTCTAAACCTGTTTAATTGCAAAAGCATGTTTACCGTGTTGTTGCTTATTTTTCATGTAAATGACGTTAATATCAACTGAAGTATTCCCTAACACTATAAAACCATGTGTTTACGAGTAACGCTATCTTAAACTATTCTTAACACATTCTTCTTATTATTCATAACACAGCAGATAAAATTCCCTAAACACGGTGTCCTATCTTCTATATAAAACTAAGGTTTCAATAGTCCTAAACAATCTATTTCCTAAACAACTAATGATTAATTTAAACACAAATTTTTTCAATATAAGACTTAATGTCACTTTTCAATGTTTGCTCATTTTCCGCTGTAATTTGAAGTGAACAGTCGTAACGAAGATATATTTTCTTAAACTAAAACTGTGTTAAGCGTGTAAAGCTTTGTCTGAACACATTCTTGTATTACTTGTAAGCATGTTAGAGAGCTAATTGTCTTGTGTCATCATTAAACATCGGTTATCCACCTCTCTTTAAAATATAATGTCAATTAGTCTAAAATCTATTTTTCTAAACATTTCTAACACTTCTATTGCCTTTGCTTCCTAAACACTAATATTTAATTGATAAACCACTTTTACACTGTTGTTTATGCCGTTAATATCTACTAAAGATAGTATTTCTTTTCTGCACTGAAAACTGTGTATTTAGCTAGTAAAACGCTTTCGAAACACATATTTCTATTACTTGTTAAACATGTTCAGACAAGGATAACACGCGTGTCCAATTTCTAAACACTAAGTGTCAAAAAGTGCCCAAACATCCATTGCCTGAAACACGTAATTGCTACTCACTTTATAAACACAAATGTTAACTGTGGTAACACAAATTTTTACAGTGTATTGTTTATTTGCCTTGTATGAAGTTACTAGTCTACTAAAGATAATATTTCTTCTAAATGTATTAAACTGTGATTGGCGAGTGTAAGTGTTATCTTGTTCTCGGCTTACCCAGCCTAGTCTCGCAAGTGGACTTGTAATTTGATGTAAGCAGCGCATTGAGACGCGGTGAGCGGTAAGACCAACTATAAAATTTTAGATGTGAAAGGACTGAGAATCACTATAACGAGAGTCTCTGTTGAAAACTATGACGAGATCCCGAGTTACGTGGAATTGTAACTATTTCCCCGACGGGCGCAGCCCCGAGGGGAAATAGTAACAGTCAAACGTAACCGAGGGCGTCATAGGATCAACAGAGACTTCAGAGATAAAAGGAAAGATATCATTGTTTTATATCGCCATCGGAATTAACAGGAAATTACATAAGAAAAAAAAAAAGGAAACATGCAAATCTACTTACGCTAACCTCTACGAAGTAAGTGTTGTGTCGGCCCGGCTCAATGACAGGTGCGCGATTATTTTTACTTGCGGTACGGATTAGCGGACGTACAATTCACATTAACGTAATACTCTATGTTAGTAAATACCAATTTCATAAACCTATATAACAGGTGGTGTCCCAAAGGTCTGTATTCAAACAATCTCAAAAAGATAAACTGGGGCCTCGGGCTTGAGAGCGCACCTCCATCGGCGCCCTATAAGTAGATACTAAAGAATACTTTTAAAAATACATAACGTATGATGAATTGCTTAGGAAAAATACTTTCTCTCCCAATCTATATATAAAAAAAAAGGGCGGCGTGCCAAGTATATGGGTAGCGCGGTTCCTCAAGACCTGTAAGAAAATTCCGATGACGTCACACACTATTAACTCAAGTCACACCTGATAACTGTTAGTCATTAATAAGTTTTGTGAACATCATTTTAACACGATGCTTAGTTTAATCTTGAACCTTAATGGTATA
>JZLH01S0380597.1:0-12620 GCA_001188425.1 Eucidaris tribuloides
GGGTTAATTGCTGTAGGAGGTTATTTGTCCGGGGGGAGTTTTCCTAAGGGAATTGTTGGGGTGGGGGTAGTTGTCCTAGGGGTAATTGTTGGGGGGGGGGGTCTATTATCCGGGGAGTAGTTGTCAGGAGGGATGTTGTCCAGACACGCTGTAAATATCGACACAGAGATACTGAATAGGGCTTTGATGCTTTGATACAAATCCATTATATCCATTATACAATAATAATAATAATAATATTAATAATAATAATAATAATAATAATAATAATAATAATAATAATAATAATAATGATAATAATAATAATTATAAAGAAGAGGAGGAAAGGAGGAGAGACGGTTACAACTCTTGTATTATTGTTTATAGTTCATATTCGAGCTTTACTGTACACAGGGTCACTGGGTCATGACCTCATTCCTCCCAGTTAACTGCCCAATCCCCACATTTACTACTAAAGAACAGGTGGCAGCCCCAGTCAATGAACATTCCAGGGCTGAAACTTTACGACCTAGCCAGTAACCTAGTGCCACCATTACATACGTCATTATTATCTATTATAGAAACGGCACGAAACGACGGCACGTTACATAAACTGAACGGCACTATTTTGACGCGCTTTAAGTAGCCACACGACGAGGCGATGGTGAACATAGCCCGTAGCCGACGCGCCATCCACAGTTCCGACAGCCTAGTGACTGGATACACGGTCGTTGCCATATTGAACTAACTGATAGCCAGGCTATCTCTCACGCGCAATTGGCTAGTAGATAAACCATCAAGTCGTTTACGGCTTCCTTCCGTCACCCTTTCCTTTGTTTCGGACTCTTTTCATTGGAGCTGCTCTCAATCTGGCTAATTTCGTATCTGATCGATTTTGTATGCTCGTACAATCTTTCTGCACCTAATGGGATCATATATTGAACTGGGCGCGCCATGCTACTCGATACAACTCAACAGATTCCACACGCATACATGGTGCACACATTCTAGACCGTAGGTACCAACATTCTATTTCGCTGCTACTATTATTGTTGCTCGCCTTCCGAACTTACTCATCACCCCAAACAACATGCCGTATAGATCGTATTGGCTTGACTTCGCTCAGATTGGCTAAACGATTATTATCGCTGCTGCTGTTACATATTTTAGCTTTTGGCTTGCCCATATCCCCACGCCGTACACGTGCATCATTGTGCAGTGGTGAGCAGCCCATAGGTCAGTTAGCCTAGGGGAAGCTTGACAATTGTTTAGCTAGTGTGTGCTCTAGCACTAAGGCTTGTGCTGTGTAACCCCAGGATCTCGCCTCGACGGCCGGAGCCTATGCGTCATAGTGCACCTCCAGTGTTGACTTATCCATTACGTCACTCCCCTTGCCGCGCACCCCACGCCTATTTCCATTAGACGATCAGAAAGGGGCTCTCAAGGGGTTGTGTGGGCGAGCGGAAGGGCAGGACAGGTAAGATCTAGGGGTGCTAGGGCAGGGGTGGCCCCCTGCACCCATTGTAGTTTGGCAGGAAGACGGGTGTCTGACCTCTGTTGTTTTCGCGGAGTGGATCTGTATATGGGACTGCTAGCACAGGACACGTAAGCTAGCGGCGGTGCATACCCAGGCGTTTGCCCCGGGCTCTTGGTGGCATTCGGAGTGCTAGGGACTTGCTCAAGGTTGGTGGGGAAGGGTTGCTTAGGCGACCTCGCTCAAGCGGCGCGGGTGAAGAGTTACTCCAGCGGACTGCGAGCTCAAGACAGGTTAAGTCACAAGTGCGTGGCCAAGGGTGAGCGCTGGGGAAGGGGTACTCTTAGGGACTTGCTACACGGACCCGGTAACACGTCCAGAACGTGCAACAGGGTGCTGCGAGAGGGGTGGCTGCAATTCCCCCCCCAACCACCGTTCGTGTAGCGGACCTTCGGGAACAGGGGTTGATAGGGTGCGTTGCCTACCCTCCCTCAGAATGAGGCCTTAATCGAACAAGATCCAAAAGAAACATTCAGGAGTCCTGTGGTGGGGCGGGGATAGGGACCTGCTACGCACAAGGGACCGGTACTAACGTGCATGGGGCGGTGTGGGAGGGTTGTTACCGTGCTTGCCCCTCCACTCCCGGATTTGTGTGGGGAAGGGCGGCTGATGGAAGAGTTTATGCTTTAGTGACTGGCTACCATAGGACAGTGTTAACGACTCAGGGCGGTGCCACAAGGGGCTGGTGGAGGGAGTCAGGGGGTGGGGAAGTGGGTGCTTTAGAGGACTCCGTAGCAAAGGACAGGTACAATTGTCGGGCGGCTGCACACAGGCGTGGGCTGCAGGGCAAGGGGCTGGGGGAACATGGGGCGTTGCTTAGGGATTCTGCTAGGCAGACAGGTTATACATCGGGCGGAGAAATCAGGCACCGTGCTGGGGAGCAGGGTCGTTGCAGATCCATCCCCCATTGTGTGAGGCTGGGTAAAGGGGTCGGGCAAAAGGGGTTGCTTTAGGGGCGGCTATGCCTCCTTCCTCGATGAACGCCTATAATTCCGGAACACATCCACAAAAAACTTTTCCAGGTAGTGTGGTGCGGGGGAAGGGGATGTTAGAACTGCTAGCATAGGACAAAGGTAAAGTCAGGGATCGGTGCACCAGGGTTCAGGGACTGTTTGAGGGGTGGTGCCGTCTCACGCCCCGTCCCCGGTCCCGGCTCCTAATCATAATTCCGGCCACGTGAACAATCGCCATTGTTTTTTGTGCATGAAAGTTATTTGGCCGTTGTCTGGACGGCACTCCCGGTCACTTGCTGTTGTAAAATGATCTATATGACAATACACGGTCGCGTGGAAATGTCCTAAAAATTTCGTCGTGCCTTCCAAGCCTGCCCTGGCCCCACAAAATCATCTGAAGAAGCTATAAAGGGGGGGGGGCTGGGTGGTCAGTCTCGGTTCACAAATTTATTCATCGCATATGTTTATTTTTGTCAAGAGGGCCGAAAGTGGTGGTTTGATAATTTTCAATGTAATCTACCGAAACGAATGTTGATGAAGTTCTTATAGCAATAAGAGGCAATAGCAAGAGGGATATCAACCGGAATAAAGGGGCTGGGAGAAGGGGTGGCGGATTTGGCGAATAATGGAGATTCGGGTAGGATAATTGGGGATCCCCCCCCTCAGCCCCGAAATCAAAAAAAAATGAGTGAACGAGGTGCGTGGTGCAGCTTCGTCGGCGCGAAGCGCCGATGAAGCTAGTATATACAGAATCTCCCACACAGTTTTAGCCTTGATAGGACTGGTCAGTAACGGTCCTCTAGATTAAAGGGGTACCCTGATGCTAACTGCATTTTGTATATGTAATTGTGCATTTCAAAGATTATTAATTATCTTTTAATATAAGATTGATCACTATAATGTTTACATTGTTTGTATGATATGTGTGTTTTAGTCATTGTATTTTGTTTATGATAATGTACCTGGTTGTTTGGATATCCAGAGAGGTTCATGTACAACGTTTCAAAAGATGTTATGTTAACTCTTGTTTTAATGATATAATTAAATAGTAAATAGTGGTAGTAAAATACGAGCTGTGATTGGCTAGATTGGTACCACATGACCTCCCTTCAAAAATTTATATTGTACATATGTACAATATAACTTTCGATTTTTGGATAGCAAAACCCGTGTTAAATGAATGGGGAGAATATCTTCAGCAGCGATACTCGAGCGCGTACGTCAATCACGAATATACGCGCGCGCGTAGGCGTGGTCAAACTGTATATGCGCTTATCTTTACTAACGTGATGTACAACTCGAATTGCGATCGTGTGTATTTCAATGCAAGCTGTTTGGGACCTCGCTGAGTTGTCCCAGGGAAAATCAATGTATCCCACAAGCCACCGCGAGCCCTATGTCGCGTGGTGGCTTGTGGGATACATTGATTTTCCCTGAGATCGCATATATCGATCCGAAAGTGGCCCGAGCTTCAATAGTCCCATATGTGCAATAAATATGAAAGGAGTTGCAACTAATAATCGATTCTAGGATCGACCGGACATCGATGATCGAGCTAGCGCTTAGGCGTTAACGTTTATATGAACAACATCCACACACGTCGGGTAAGTTTGAAGACAAATGCAGATGGTTAATAATAATAATATCGTTTTAACAAGTTATAACACATATCTAACATTAGGTCTATTACATCTAACAGAAGAATCGCAGATTTTACGATTTAACTGTTAGGCATGATTGTTGTTGATGCATCATCATCATCAGTAGGCACGACGATGTGACGAGTGACAACACGGCACGCACGCTACACGGCGGCGGCAGAGCCATGGTAGCCAACGTAATCTGCTGTCACTGAGTCTGAGAGTGCGACAGTCAGACAGTGTGCATTTAGCCTGAAAGTTTTACTAAATGAATTCCTGATGTGAATGCAAAGATGTATGGTAGGCAGGGTCTTTAATAAATGATTTCAACTTCCAGTAGACTATAATATCCATTCTTTTCAGTCACTCCACCAGTCCAGGTCAGGACCAGGTACGAGTCTACGACGTTATACCGGGCGTTAGTTACGACGGCTATTAATCATTGAACAACGTTAGACCAAAGTTAGACTCTAACTCTAATTTAGTCTTTCGTTTAATGTTAGACTAATGCTAGATCTTGAGAGTAGAGTAGGACTGGCCTAAAAAGGGCAAGTTCCTCTGTTAGACTTTTTATTATTTTCTTGTTTGAATAAGAATACATTCTGTATAGTCTAACGTTAGACCTATTAAGGTCAAAGCCCAAGGACTAACACTCAGTTAACGTTAGACTCTAACATTAGTTCTACGTTGTTGTTAATTAACGTTGGATCAACTTCTGTTAATGTATTGTTTATACATCTAAGTTCACTACTGTAGCCTGTAGGTTTGCATCTCAGATCTGCTAGTTAGATCTAATGTTAAATCTAACGTTAATCTATGTTGTAATGTTATAATTGTAAGGGACCCACCACTTCGTAGCAGTGTACGCACAGTTAAAGACAATACTGTTGTCTTGCTGGACTCTTGGCCGCCTTCAGGCACTCATTGATTTTGAACACAACAAACTCTGGTCCAACAATATCCATCAAGCTTTCAGGGACTGGTTGAACTTGAAGAATGCGGGGTTCTTGTTTTAATCATGTTAATATTAATAATAGTGATCTAACAGTAATGGTAATGTTACAGTTAGATCTAATTCAGTGGGCAGGGAATGCCAAATTGTTTTCCCTCACACATTTATCCAAATGTAGATTCAGCGTAGGAAATGCACAGGGGTTGAGGGTGATTTAGCCCCCCAAATTAACAAAGTAGCCCCATAAAGTCACAAAACAGCCCTCAATTTTCCTCATAGGGTTCAATGTATAACATATTGGCATCACTATACTCAGGCTTGAAAGTAGCCCCATCAAAATAAAATTTTATTTCCTGCCCTGCAGGAAAGCAGCCCCCAAAAATAAAATATCATATCCTGCCCTGTGTAGATAAAGATACAGTGCTCAAAATTTCGGTTTTATACATTTTTTATTTATACAATCAATCATTTGAAATTGGGCCAGTGCATTGGCATGCACCAGTTGTATATGTAATGGAAGTCTAAGGTTCAGACACATGGATTCATGTACCATTGACCATAGACCTTTGTATCGACACCTCCATAGCAAATTATGCTATACTGGCTTACTTATTTTAAGTAAAGTAAGTTTTGTCAAGTGGCAAAGTCCACGCATCATGGCATGTCTTCAGTTTCACATTGTAAAACTTATCTGGAAATAATAATATTCACACCTAATATATTTTTTTTATTTATTTGAAGGTATTCTATGGGAGTTTGCTCACAATCAAAATCATCTGGAAGTATCTGGAAGTATCACTTGGCCAAGAATCAAGGTATTGGCATATTTCAATTTTAGAATTTTTGTCATGTTGTGATGGTGTTCAGTCTGTTTACCTGTAAGGTCTACCTTCCTATAGTCTTTAAGAAAACTTGGAACTAACATTAGATCAAGGTTGGAATGACAACTTTTCCCTCTGAAACTGTTCAAAGGCCCACGTGTATTATGAGTTTCTTATGTGGCTGACTTACAGCACTAATTCCCAAATATAGATTTAGTTTTTACCCAGTGCAGGTAAGCGGGGTGGTTACTATACAAAACATCTTAAACTAATAATATTCATGTTTTAGTGAAATTTGTAGAATGCAATTTTAAATTTATCTATTACTCCATTTTTCATGTTAACAGAATGCAATAAAATGTTAAAAACTTTTTTTTTCTACTATTACTCCTATTTACAGTTTCACTACCAAAGTTAATGACATCTGATGCAGTTTCCCACAGCTACTACCAAAGTCAATGACAGCTGATGCAATATTCCACATCTACTACCAAAGTCAATGACAGCTGATGCAGTATTTCACAGCTACTACCAAAGTCAATGATGGCTGATGCAGTATTCCACAACTATTACCAAAGTCAATGATGGCTGATGCAGTATTTCACAGCTACTACCAAAGTCAATGACGGCTGATGCAGTATTCCACAGCTACTACCAACCAGGAATTGGAAATGTAGAACAGTCACTCAACACTGGCACCACTTCAATCAAAGCTATTTGGAAGAGTACAGGATATCATGATGATATAAACACAACAAAAAAGTAACTACCCCCTTTTTCAACATACCATAACTTTTTAACAAAACAGGTTTGTGCAAAATAATTTGGCAAGAGTATTTCTACACTCATTGACTAACTTCTGTGTAAAAATGGGATTGATCCGTCAAGTCATGCATGAATGAGCATGCATTAAAGGTGAAAATGCCACTTTTCAAAAGTCACATGAGTCATCTCTTATTCCAAAATAATGGTAAATAATGACATTTTTTGCTTTATTTATAAAGTGTGCTCACTCAACCGTGACATGGTTACAACCTCTTATGTTCGTACAACATGTAAAGATACATTTTGCTGAAAAATATCGGTTTTCAATTTTTGCAATTAATTTAATTTAATTTTTTTACAATTTCAAAATTGAGAGAGGGTGGACATTTTTAAATTGAGCTCACCGAAGCGTAAAATATGCCAAAAGTGCCAAAGGAGGTATAAGGGGATCAAACGATAGATGATTAACATAAATAGCAATCAATCAATCACCGGAAACAGAATTTGTCAAAATCCTGCATCAAAAATCCCCCAAAATGACCCTTGTGACTTTTGAAAAGTGACATTTTGCCTTTAATATGTGCTCACTCATGCATGACTTGACGGATCAACCACATTTTCACACAGAATTTAGTCAATTAGTGCAGAAACACCCTTGCCAAATTATTTTGCTGACAACCGTTCTTTTATAAAGTTACAGTATTTTGAAAAAGGGGTAGTTACTTTTTTGTTGTGTTTAGTTTCTAGCAGCTATATCACAAAATGATTTTTAATTTTGATGCAATTAATTACTCAAGCTGTTTCATGTGTAATAAAAGGCAGAGCTACCAGTGGAGCTGTTATGTACTACTCTGTTTAAAATGTATAATTGTTCAACATGTTCTCATCAGATGATCCGGATAAGAAGTTTCAGCATTATTGTTTGTTTAATCATTTTGTTAATACTGTTATCTCTTGTAAGTTATAATGGTTGTACACATCAATGTAGTGGATTTTTATGGGCAACATTTAAAATCATCGCCCCATCTTATTGTACTAATCTTATTGTTTCTATAAATTTAGAGAGGCTTGTGAAAAGAATTTGGTTTGAAAGCAAACCAGCATTTTGGAATTTGTGCATTGCTTCTCTAATTTTCGGACTTTTGACACAGTAAGAATATGCTTGTTTTTTATCTGAGACCTATAATGTGGTTAGGATTGTTATAATAATAATGCCTTAGGTCACTGAATTATTCAAATTAATTCATTAATTATTCTGTGAATAAAATCAGACGGGGGTTGGGGGTTGGAGTAGACTGAAGTGGGTCTGCCTAAACTGGACATGTTTATATAATTATTTTTCTACCGATTTTGATTCTACTGTGACGTGGTGGAGGGTTTCAATCCTTATGCCCAGAAATTTTGTAATCTATTAATTATTCTACCGTATATCTCTTTATCTACATAATAATACATTGATATTTAGCGATGTCATTGTTTTGTTAGTTTATTGTTTTAAATAAAGAGATGAAAAAAGATTATGTGAGTCTTTGATGAATGATTTCCATATTTTCTATTGTGACAGATATATTCACGGATGTTGCAAATGTAGAATTATTCTGACGAATTGTCATAATGCAGTAGACTATTGTTACAAAGACATCTTGGAACTAGGAAAATTGCTATGTTGTATCAAATTTGATTAAATCGATGTAGAAAATACAATGAAATGCAAAGAAAATATCAACTTTCAGCCGGAAGCATTAGTGTGTTAGAACAGGATTTTGTCATGTCACCGATGTCAGTGTTCTTTATAACAAGAGTCTACTTTAAAAAATAATTTACAAAACAAAGTTTGGGTAATTTCTAACATTTGTAATGTTCCGTATTACATAAGACATAAACGAAAAGACACTACCCTTTGAAATTATTTTAAAAAATTACATGTTACAAAATAGATTTAAAAATCTTGTGTCATGTTAAACAAAGATAAGAAATGAGAGAGGATTTCCTATTTCATATTCTATTGATTGATTGATTGATTGATTGATTGATCGATTGATTGATTGATTGATTGATTGATTGATTGATTGATTGATTGATTGATTGACTGATTGATTGATTGATTGACTGATTGATTGATTGATTGATTGATTGATTGATTGATTGATTGATTGATTGATTACTTACCTGATTTAAAGGCTGACTGATATAGTTTGTTGTGATTGTGACATTTTGACTTTATTTTACATTATAGCTTACAAAGGGTTAATAAGGTGTTACGGTTATCTAGATTATCTAGTTCATCAGAAAGATCAGAGTCTGCTCTTTCTGATGAGGTATAACTCGAATATCCTTAACACCTTATTAATCCTTTGGCTACTATAATGTAAAATATAGTCAAAAATCTCTACCCGGTAAAATCTCGGGTCCCCCCCCCCCCTCCCTCGAGATTTTTCATTAATATAAAAAAATATACATGTATAAAAAAAAAAAAAACGAAAGACATTCATAATCTGTTATTGATGTGATGTGATCTTTGGGCATAAAGCTTTCAAATAAAAAAGAAATCCCCAAAACTAAACTTGGGATTTAATGTAAGTTTGTATTATTCTTTGATGCTACATGTGTGGGGTGGCATGCTTCAGAGCAGCAGTGATTAATATTGCTTTTGCCACGGCCTGGCCCACATGTAGCATGATTTCCTATCTTGTTTTTTATTCCATGTAACTATTGTTTATGTGTGTACAATTATGTGCTCTATTTTGTGTTGTAAATTCTTTTGATTGGTAAAATAAATAGATAAATAAATAAATAAAAATACTAACACTAATAATAATGATAATAATAATCATCATCATCATCATAATCATAATAATAATAAAATTTATTAAAATGGGTATATTATGGCTTATCCAGTTTATCCACTTTACTGAAGTTCGTTCAAAACAGCATTCTTATTCCTCCTCTTCTCCCCCGAAAAAAATATAAAATTTATATAATAATGTTAAATGTAGTTCTCTACACAGACACAAACATATACATGTATATATGTATACAGATCCACGTACACATACACGCACACACAAACACACATAAACCTCACAGAGAATATACAACCTACAGTGTGAATTAAAGTTGAGATAAAATTATTTGAATTCATGTATAACAGGAAATAAAAAGGTCCAAGGTAATCCGACAGTTGTTACAACACATGCCAAAGTAGGTGCAATTAGCTCACGTCTTTATGACCAACTAATTAGTAGGCCGACACCTTCCGACGTTTATTCATTATGTCATTTAAAAATGTAGTTTATCATAATGTATCACGAAAAGGAGTCAATACTATTTCAAATAGCGTTTAAAATAAAATATTTTATATAAAAAAAGATTTGAAATACCCAATAATGTCATTTAAAATGGTTGATTTGTCAATATTTATGCAATCATTCAATCAGCAAAATCCCAAAATTTTTCCCTCAGTTCCTTGCAGCCGGTGCCGTCGAAATCGGTGAGTTGTACATCACGTTAGTAAAGATAAGCGCATACTAGTATACAGTTTGACCACGCCTACGCGCGCGCGTATATTCGTGATTGACGTACGCGCTCGAGTATCGCTGATCTTCAGCTGTTGACATTTGCGCGATGAGCGCGCAAAATTCCCGTGCGCACTGCACTTAGCGCGCAATACGCGATGATACGCTAGCGCATTCCGGAGTCATCGTTCTCAAGTGTTCAATTGGAATTTCACAAACATAAGGTAAGAAGAACGTATGCCATCAAGATCTACACTATGGTAAAATTCATGATGGGGGGCTTAGATTGAGGGATCTATTTACTATAATAAATAGTGAACGTTCTATCATACAATATTACTGGACTATACGAACTCCAAATATAAAATTATCCCTCGTGCAAGTCTATTTCACCTCGGCCTTCGGCCTCGGTGAAATAAACCTGGGGGTGTATTCCAAAAAATGTTGTAAACCTAAAAACAGAATTTACAACACTTTTGTATTCCAGAATCTGTTGTAAGTCCAAACTGTTGTAAATATTGTTTTAAAATCATATATACAACGGTAGTGAAATTTTGATCCTAAAACAATATTTACAACAGTTTTGGTATTCTGAAATGAAAGTTACAACAGAAAACAGCTTCATGGCTGTGTTAACGCTCAGCGCCGCAGACCGAAATTAGACATTTTGGGTTGAATTTACTTAAATTTTGGATATCAGTTGAAACATTTGACTTAACAGCACCAATATTTGAGGCATAATGCACACTCTCTGATTCATGGTATTTCACAATTCTATTTATATCTCTCAAAATGTGTATTTTTCTGTCATTTTTGACGTCGCCGTCACGCAGCTCACGAAGGAGCAAGCCACGCTCGTGCGGTGCGCACCCCGCACAATGCATGCGAGGGTACGGTTCCCGATGTTCGAGTACAACTACAAGGTCTGTTACAGACTGTCTTCTACAGTTCGTGCTAACGTAAACCGCAAAAGATCGATAAAAACCCGTTGCACAAACTACCAAATAAGTTGCCTACATAGACCATGGCTCAGTGGACTAGCTCGAACCTACGCGTGAGCCTAATAACGTTAGGCCTAACTGTCTAGACTAAATACGTTTAGCTCTCCAAAGTACATTAACTCTAAATAACGTACGTAAATGCGCCCAACGACTAACGTTACTTGTTTGTATAGCTTGAAGAACTAACGTTAACGCTAGCCTTGTTGCTTTACAGTAATAAAATTACAACTTACCAGAATTACCACGTAGTTTAATACCCAACGGTTGTGTTAATTTTGTCTCATACCAAATTAATTTATGGTAGACTGACTCTATTGAGTCCTCCAGCTAGCTCTTTGCAAGATTAGACGTACGGGGTCGGTCGACGTCGGTCGAATGGCTACACAATTACAACTAGTTAAACATTCTTGACTCACATTAATTATCTGTATAACATACAGCCCGCCCTCACATACGCGCGTTGTACTCAAGTGAATACGTGTATCAACAATCAATCCCATTCGCTATAAGGAGCTTAATGGGCTAGGAGAGAAATATAATCCTTTCGTTTATTGGACCATATTTAATTGATGGACATGTAGCAGGGCGTGGGCGTGGCATTTGGGCGTGACTAAAATCATTGTAAGATGATATTTTAGAATACAGTTACAATCGATTTTATAACGATTTTAAATTCTATCGTAAGATAGAATTTACAACAGAAGTTACAACAGTTTTTTAGAATACAGCCCCTGCACTCGGGATAATTTCATATCTGTCGTACATATAATCCAGTATATTGTACAATAGATTGTACACTATTTATATATTATACATAACTGTATAGCTGTCTTACACTAAGAAGGCAATATATTTACATGTTTAACGTATTGATACAGTTTAAGATGAAATATCAGTACTGTGTTTTAAGAAGTTGTACGTCTTATATTTTGTGAGGGTTACTTTTAAAAACATCAGGAGGTGTATTCTAAAAAATGTTGTAAACCATAAAACAGAATTTACAACACTTTTGTATTCCAGAATCTGTTGTAAGTCCAAACTGTTGTAAATATTGTTTTAAAATGATATTTACAACAGACTTCAAATTTTGATCCTAAAACAATATTTACAACAGTTTTGGTATTCTGAAATAAAAGTTACAATAGAATTTACAACACTTTTCTAAAACAGCTTCATGCTTGTGTTAACGCCAAGAGCCACAGACCGAAATTCGACATTTTGGGTTGAATTTAATTAAATTTTGGATATCAGTTGAAACATTTGACTTAACAGTACCAATATTTGAGGCATAATGCACACTCTCTGATTCATGGTATTTTACAATTCCATCTATATCTCTCAAAATTTGTATTCTTCTGTCATTTTTGACGTCACCGTCACGCGGCTCACGAAGGAGCAAGCCACGCTCGTGCGGTGCGCACCCAGCACAATGCATGCGAGGGTACGGTTCCCGATGTTCG
>JZLH01S0380706.1:0-10420 GCA_001188425.1 Eucidaris tribuloides
CAAACTCTTGATTTCCTATTTTTAAATATACGGCGCATATACTTTATAATTTCATATTCGCGAACGTAAACTGCAATCACCCGCCAGTTATATTATTTTCATAGGAGCAGATTCTTACACAATTAATTCCAAACGTAATAGTGAGCTCTTGATACTTATTTTTTAACACACGGCAGGAATGTTACGTTGGGAAATTAATTGTGGTCCTAAATCTGCCTCCTATTGAAATAATTATAACTGCGGGGTGTGCGTTACGTTCGGGAAATGAATTATAATATTGGCGCGCGTATTTTATTATTCTAAATAGATCAACGAGTTTGCTAATTATTATTGAAAATTTATTTATGATAAATCTTGCTCTTTAGGATGCTAAAATATCTGCCCGGTTTATTGCAATTACGTTCGGAAATGACTTCGTTGCCGTATGATTTGAACATAATTGATATCAGGAGTTGGATAATTAGTTTGGAAAATTAATTATGTACAATCTACCTTTTATGATGCTAATAACAGCCAGTGTTGATTGCAGTTACGTTCGGAAATGAATTATAGCTATTTATTCGGTGCCGTATGCATTCAAAAATTTATATCAGGGGTTTGATAATTAAGTTTGGAAATTATTATGGCTACAATGCTGCTTGTATGATGCTAAGATAAACAAGCAGGTGATGCAGTTACCTTTCGGAAAAAAATTTGTTGGGGGGAATTATGGTAATATTCGGCGCCCGTATTATTCTAAAATTACAAATCAAGAATTGCTAATTACGTTCGAATAATTGTCTGTTACAGATTGGACACACCTATGGGCGTGCGTATAAACTCTGTCGGACATTGCAAGTTCTACTCGGGCCAATGCATATTACGAGGTTTAACAATCGGTGTACTTACCTTGATGTACGCAATGAAGTTCCATCTTCCAATTTGACTTCATTCCATTCTCCATTCTTAGAAATGTTGTGATGTGAATTGAAACTACCTTTCCCTCAAGATGCATCTGAATAAATGCAAAAATAAATTCACTACGTGCCCATGGGAATGCTGTTTTGTTTTTTGTCTTTGTTTCTGTGTCTTTATTACACGTTACCATTTTCAAAGAACCTTCCACTTCAACAACAATTTAAATGTGACGGACTAGGACAACAAATACAAACCAATCGTATCAGTTTCTCCCATGGACAAATTTTATCATATTTCACCCGTACGCATACATTTATTATCCATTTCATCGTTCAAGTACATGAAATCACATTCTGTCTTCTCCAACCCCCAATCATTTCTGCACATTACATACGGCCCTAGCAAAGACAAAACACAAGAATAATAGCCATGACACGTAAAATCATTCTTATCAGCAACATTCAATCCAGTCACACAGGGGGAACACCGATGAACAATAACTGACAGTTCTTCGTTTTTTATTTAAACATTGATGCCTTGGTGTATTATCATGTATGAATATCGATGGATCAGATGGTCATGAATGACGGTGTTTGTTGTTATCATTGTCTGATTACAAACATCGTATTTTCGTCAGATATCGCAGGAAGTCTGAGAACTAGGCGCCCCAATATTACTTCTTCTGTCTTCCATTATCGCGTTTTCGCTTCTTATAGCATGTGCTTCTCAATTCTGTAACATGAGGAGAAAAAGGAAGGCAAAACTAGATCACCAAAGGTCCAAGGCACTGTATCGTAACATTGCCACGCACGCACTTACCGGATCATGTAAGACTAATTATCTTGGTCGTCTTTTAGGTCAGTCACTTTCTTGCTTTTCAAAATGCTACCGTAAAGCAAAAACGACAGCATTCTAATAACGTGTAATATAAAAGCAGTTCCACGTTATTAAAAATGCTAATTCAAAGAAATATGTTCAGAATTCACTTCCGGAACGTCTAACGCAAATACCAATGTCTAGATTATCCTAATTCATTTCCAAACGAAACCAAAAACCGACGGTAGATACGTAAGAGAATTTACAATTATTCAAAATATGAGCAAACCTCTCCATCTATTTTAGAATATAGGGCACCGAATGTTATCTTAATTCATTTCCGAACCGTAACAGAACACCCGACGTTTGTTTTAGTAAATAAGGAACAGGATATTCACATAATTTACTTCCCAAAACGTTAATGAGCAAAACTCTTTATCTATTTTTAGGAATCATAGGCACAAAATAGTTAACTAATTCATTTCCGAACGTAATGAGAAACCGACATTTGTTTTAGTATAATAAGGAACCGAATGTTACATAATTTATTTCAAATCGTAATGAGACAACTCTTATCTTATTTTAGATGATTACGCACCGGAATGTCACATAATTCTTCTTTCCCGAACGTAACTTACAAATCACCGTGCTGCTATTTTAGCATGCATAACGGGTAGAATTTTTCCATAATTAATTTCAACGTAATGAGCAACCTCTTCGTATTTCTTTGAAATCCATACGGCACCGAATGTTACCTAATTCTATTTCCAACGTAATGAGGCAACACTCTTGATCGTATTTTTAGGCATACATGGGCTCCGATGTTACCTTTAATTCATTTTCCGACGTAACGGGAAGACCGACGTTTGTTTTTAAATATAATAGGAACCGGAATGTTCCATAATTTTATTGCAAAACGTAATGAATGCAACTCTTTATCTATTTTAGGAATGACCACGGCCACGAATGTAGAACTATAACTTCATTTCCGAACGTAACTACAATCACCCGGCTGCCTTGTTTAGCAACATAACGGTGTAGATTTTACGCATAATTAATTTTCCAAACGTAATGAGCAAACCTCTAGGTATCTATTTTTAGAAATCATACGGCACCCGAATTGTTAACATAATTCATTTCCCAAACGTAACGGAGAAACAGACCGCGTTTGTTTTAGTATAATAAGGAACCCGAATGTCTACCATAATTTATTTTCCAAAACGTACTGAGCAACTCTTAGATCTATTTTAGGATACATTTAGGGCACGAATGCTTACCTTAATTACATTCCCGAACGTAAGGGAAAGACCCGACGTTTGTTTTAGTTATAATAAAGGAACCGAATGTTACCAGTAATTTATTTCCAAAGTAATGAGGGAAACCTTTATCTATTTTAGAATGATTACGCAGCCAGAATGTAAACACTAATTCATTTCCGAACGTAAACTACAATCACCCGGCTGCTATTTAGCAGTTCCTACACGGGTAGATCTTTACCATATTAATTTCCAAACATTAATGAGCAAACTCTTGGTATCTATTTTTAGAACTATACGCACCAGATGTTAACTTAATCATTCATTTTCCAAAGGTAACAGAAAGACCCCACGTTTGTTTGTAGTATATAAGGAACGAATGTTACCAGCTAATTTATTTTCCAAACCTAATGAGCTAACTTGATCTATTCTTAGAACTAATAGGGCACCGAATTGTTTACCTTAATGTCATTTTCGAACGTAACGGGAAGACCCGAATTTTGTTTTAGTATTAATAAGGAATCGAATGTTCCATTGGATTTATCTCGCAAACGCAAGTGACAACTCTTTATCTATTTTAGAATCATAGGCCACCGAATGTTTGACCGTTTAATTCATTTCGAACGTAACGGGAAAGACCGGACGTTTCGTTGTTCAGCATAATAAGGAGACCGATTGTTACCATATTTATTTCCCAAACGTAATGATGTCAAACCCTTTTATCTATTTTAAATCATGCGTCACGGATGTAACATAATTCATCTTCTGAAACGTAACTGCAATCACCCCGCATGCTATTTTAGCATCATAACGGGCTAGAGATTTTACCCACAATTAATTTTCCAAACGTTAATGAGCAAACTCTTGATATCTATTTAGAATCATACGGCACCACATGTTACATACATTCATTGTCTGAACGTAACGGAAAAGACCCGACCGTTTGTTTTAGTCAGTAATAAGGAATCGAATGTACCAAATTTATTCCAAACGTAATGAGCAAACTCTTTTCCTATTTAGAATCATTACCGAACCAATGTTATCATTAATTCTTTTCCGACGTAACAGCAAATCCCCGACGTTTGTATTTTAGGTTTTATACAAATCGAATGTCAACCATAATTAATTTCAAAAGCGTAACAAACAACCCGACATATTTTGACATCAAGGAAACGATGTTACCATTAATTCATTCCGAACGTAGATTACATACTGAATACGCCTGACATTTTTTCAGAATCATCAAACACAATCTAATGTATACATCTCTGTCGATCTGGTCTTGAAGATCGGGGATCGGGAAAGATCGGGAAACTAGTTGAAAATATCGGGTGAGATCCTGAAGATCGATCGACCGTATCCGAGTCTTACCTTTTTCTCCCTCTTTTCCCCTACGCCTAATTAACCATATTTTCCCATACGAACCTATGTTTTCTCCTACAAAATCGCCTTTTTCCCTGCGAAGCTATGTTTTTTCTCTACAAAATAACCTTAGAAATGCAAAATATTGATCACAATTTCTTCGGTGGAGATGGACAAAATGGGCGAATATAACCAGATTTCCTTGGAAAAATTACGAATATTTCTGAAAAATTATCAAAAAACCCCTACATCCCATACAAATCATCAAACCCCCCTACGTTTCCCCTACGGAAGGTCATTTTCCCCATAGGTATCCCCTACAACCTACGCATGGCCCAAATCCCCTATGGTAGGGGATTTCCCCTACGAGTGGCAGCCTTGGTTAACTCTATGGGAATTACAGAATGGGGGGGGGGGCAATGGGTTAAGACTTAAAAGAATAACAAACAACAAGCATCATATCCATGGCTAGTTGGCACTGACATGCAGCCCGACTTTTGATGTTACACAATGATAGATTAGTGATGTTGTTGTTGCTGTTGTTGAATACAAGTCAAATCAAAACCCGGGTAAAAACTACAAGATGGCCACTAAATGCATTTATCCACTAACAACAATGACGACCAACAACAAAATAAACAAGAAACATAAACCCCCACACACAAAAAAAATGTGCCACAAAATTTCCGGTACTGGTTATATGATTACTTTGGCAGCTGAGTGACCTGATTTGTGGGTTGGTGTAATTGAATGGGTGGATGGAAAAAAATCGACACATTTTGTACACAGCACAAACTAACCAAAGGTCAGTTTCTGAACTGTTCACCCAGCAACTGGTTTTTTTTTCTTGTTTTATTAAGTTAACTACATGTACTTCAAAACAAAATGCTGACTCATTGTCAATGACATACATTGTGTACAGAGAGGAGCTTGTTACTATTGATTCTTACTGTACAAGTGCGAGACCCAAGTGCAATTTATTTATATGTAGCAGCCTTGAGTGCAAGGGTAGATTATTGCATTATAAAAGACAATCAACTTTGATCAAACACACAACCAAGAGAATAAATCACTCAATCAACCAACCAATCAATTAAATCAAATACAGTAAGTACTGTAGGTACATGTAATAAACAGTGTGACTGTATAAATCATGTTTCACAGTTTAAATATAGGGCTAAAGGTTAAACCATGGATCCTACTACAACATGGTTAAACACTGTTACATGTAATAAACAGTGTGACTGTATAAATCATGTTTCACAGTTTAAATATAGGGCTAAAGGTTAATTGAACCATGGATCCTACTACAACATGGTTAAACACCGCAGCTGCAATAACTGCAAGCATGGATCCTACTATGCTGCAAGAAAGCACAATGACATACATGTATGAACACATTTGAGTCCATAAGTCCATTCTAACTGCTAATAAAAACGAAAAGTTTTATTGGCAGACGGAATGAACTTCTCGACATTCGATTTACTGATGAATGAACTTGTTATCAATTGATCTCAATGAAGATAGCTAATATCCACTCCAGACTTGCCATTAAAAGGGCTATACTACAATACTGCTTTTATAATTACATTCACCAAGGTACCTGAAAAACTACCCCCTTCCTAAAATATCAAGTCCATCACAATTTCATCGAAATATAGGGGGCCTACACGTACATGTATATGCAAAAGTATGTTGCCTTCAGCCTTTTATTTATCTGTGTTACCTTTACTGATACTGATAGCAAGTTTTTGTACATTCTACAAAATACATTTCCTGATGAAAGATTTCGTTGAAAATTGGAGTAAGATTGGAGCATGACACCGTTTCAACTAAAGTGAAAATGTTTCTTTGCAAAATGCAAGTATAAATCAGCCCTTGCAAATTACAGTAAATCTGTTGTTAAAGGGCAGTGACATGATTGGGAGAAACAAAAAATGCCTCTTTAACCAAACTGGTTTAAAGATATATCGATGGATACACCAGCTGGATTGTATATCCTGGCTGGAAGGATTTATCTTGAATTTGTTTACTTAAGCCGAATCAAGCGTGAACATAAAAATACCTCCCATAGAACCCTACACAACAGATTTGTCTGTCACAAGGCATACAGATGAAATTTATTTTAGAACGAGTCAACTTTTGACTACCAAATTTTCACAGTGGTATCTTTGCACCTGTAGTTTACTTGATTCAAGAATAGTTTCACCCCAAGTTGATGACTACCCCTAATCATGTCATTTATCTTTAAGATATTGATATATAAAATACAATTCTCCCTATCGCATATAGCCGATATCAAGCGATATCACCTCGCGATACCGATATCTGATCGATCGCTCTTGGGATGTATACTTCCGGTTCCTGTAAATTGTACAGTCAAACGCACAAAATATGTCATTTCGAACCTCGTCAAATTCGTAATATCAATATCTTATACCCGAGCAAACATGGATTGACCTGATTTACAATTTTGGAGAATGTCTGTGTCGCAATTAAAGGACTTTCTTAGTAGAAGAAATGTTCTTAAGACCGGTAAACGAAGGAATGAACTCGAAACTCTCGCCAGGAAAGCCGCGAATGTTTACCCCGTGAGAGAGAAATGCGACCACGCACACCGAGTCGGAAAGTGAACGCCGGTGTGTGAGGACTACCGGTGGCTCCGTTCATGACCTAAATGGAAGGGTTGTTATATGAACGAACGACTTGAAAAAAAATATATATTATTCGCAAGATTATAAGAAAGATTCTGACACGATCCATGAGTATTTTAGCATTTAATGTGTATCACGCTTGCTTAAACCGGAAGTTTATTTCCCAAGAATAATGGGTCAAAAAATTAGAACGTTCAGATTCGGAGAGCTATATGCGATAGGGAGAATTAAGAAAATGGTACTTCAAACTTTTAATCAAAATGGCATTTCGTGGTACATACAGTGGGGTGGGGGGGGAGCTGAGGTAAGAAAGTCCAAGTACTGTATGTAGTGGCTGAAAATAAAATACATAACACCAACGAAAAATCTACTTACTATTTCTCTGTGGACTGGAGCATACCATATAACTAGCCCAACATAAAACAAAAAACAAAACCAACTTCTTCAAGTACTCACCAATCTACAATATTGGTTGCTATGGCAGCCATGAAACCGATGACCGTGAAGCTGAGTTCGTAGCAGCTGGTCAGCGCCAGACCCCCTACAACGGGGATCAACGACATCTTGACCCAGAGACCCGTACGTTCGCGGAGCATCAGCCGCGCAATCAGAACCGTGAAAAAAGGCGCAGAGCTCTTTATCGTTTCCGTGAAGGAGACCGCTATGTTCTTCAGACTTACGAGCCCTAAGACGACGGTCGCAAATCTGTCAGAGAGGAGAGGTGATACGGTGAAAGTGCGAGAGACCGTAAATTCTCTCTCCAGTAGGTTTTTATCACCATTGAATCATCCTATTGGCATGAAAAAACACTGCCACTCAAGTACATTTTGCATATTCAAGTACATTCAAGATTTACTACCTTGTTCGTGTTCACATTAACCCGGTAACAACAATTTATTTTAGTTTAACGTGCAGTTTCCATGTAGCCCTGCCCAAGATATATTGCAGACTAGTCTTCGGCTGATTAATTACAGTGTGTGTTTTTGCTACCGCTAACATTTACTAAATTATTATGAATTCTGAAACATAAATGTTAACCTTTATGCTGTTTTGGTTAGCCAGTATAGATATTTGTATCACCCTACCCAATAAATTTCATTTGTTGTTGTATTTTTGGCCATATTTTTAAAATAATTCAATTGGCTAACAGTCAATGATGTAAAAGGAAAAACAAATTTCATGACCAAATTGTCTCCTTTTTACACTTGTTTAAAACTAGCATGCAGAATTACAGATGCAACTTTTTTTAGACTTGCAAAAGTTGCAATAAATAATATAATAAATGAATATAAAACAATAAAAATCTAATTCCATACATCTATACAACTAAAATCAATTAATTAAATCAAAAAAATGGATACAAATTTATAAATATCAAATATAAATCCAGCATTAAAGGGAGAAGGCGCCAGCAACTAACAGGCATAAGTTAAGAATAAAAATGACATTGCGAGTATTGTGAGAATTATGGTACATCGGCATGACAAAAACAGGCCTAAATAAGGGGTACTGTTGTGTACTACCACTCATCAAATGGCGCTATAAAAATTAAGTTATTTGTGTGTTTACTGTACTTTCTGTAAGTTTTAACCCTAGACAAAACTGCAGAAAAGCTATAGGGGGAGGAGCTTATCAATTCAACAATGGCATACATTACCACGGTGCGGCTAACACACGGTTCGCGTGGCATGCATTGGTCACACGATGTCAGCTCCTGCGGTGCACGTCGCGATCTGCATTGGGTTGGCAAGAACTCAAATATTTTTCTTAAAACTTTATTTGCCTGTTAGTTGTGTGGCAACCTATCTCCTTTAAGCTATTATTAACGACTAACTAACTAAATGAATAAATAAATAAATAATATTAAATAAATAACGTAAATGATTAAATTAAAAATTAATAATGATTAAATAAATAAATAAATAATGATAAATAAATAAATAAATAAATGATATATAAATATTTTAATAATAAATAAATTAAAATTAATTAAATTAATCAAATGAAGGCTCAGAAATTACAGGGATGCCTTTATTGACAATGATGCAATAACCACCTCATTACTCCCAGCAGGACCATATTGCGTTTGAAGTGAGGGGGTTTCTCCTCCTGGGGCTTGTGTCTGTACAGGCAACAAGGGATGTGCATCTTGAAGAAGCCACATATCGTTGTCATCACCATCTGCACAGAACCTTGACGAAGCCAAACAAACAAATTTGTTCACTAATTACTTTCCAGAGAGATACCCAGCAAAGAAAACATTATAGCACTACACACTCCCAATTATCAAGAGACATGGTACTACATGTAATAGCAAACCTACATGGACAATTGAATAAAGTCATTCAAATAAACAATCAAGTGGGGCCTCCAAGGGCAGAAAATAAAGTTTCATCTTTTTTATTTCTATTTTTATTCTATTTATCTATTTTTTTTTATTTCATTTTTATTTATTTATTTATTTTTTTAATTTTTTTTTATTTATTTATAATTATTTTTTTAAATTAATTTATTTATTTATTTTATTTTTATTTATTTTTTTTTTTTTTGGGGGGGGGTACTACTTTAAAGCCTGATTTAGTGATGCTAATATGTTATACATTGAACAGTATAAGGAAAATTGGAGCTACAATGCTACATGTACTTGATTAATTTTGGGGGCTAAATAGCCCTCAGCCCCTGTGTATTTCATACGCTGCAGGGTTCCTACACATATACAGTGTATTTACTGTATCTTTCACTGGAAAGGGCCTACATCACACAAATCACAACACATTTTTTTTTCCAAGTAACATTTGTTACTAAATTTGGAGTGAATTGTGGGAAACCCAGTTTTTCAAATTCAATCTTTTCACATTATTTGTTTGCACAGTTGGAAGTTTCAAGCCTTCAAATACAATTTCTGTCAAAGTTAGTCAGTCTAGTTCAATCTAATACCATTCATCTAAACTGTGTATGCATATTAGCAAATCAGCATGCAAGAAACTTTGGTTGCTAAATAAAGAAACATATGCACATACGCCATATGGTATAGGGGAAGCCACACATTTCCTGAACATTGTATTGTTTTCTCTTTTATATGTTTTTAGGGAGTGATTTTCCATTTAAAAAAATGATCTTTTCCACATCTGAAAACCTGTAATTGTGTAAAAATAACTTAATCAAAACATGGAAATTCCATTTTGCCATAGAAAATGTACACAGTAAAACCATGAATTCCATTTTGCACAGGTGAATTCCTGTTCACTCAATTAATTCTAGTGAAATTCCAGCCAGAAAGCACATTTGAAACTTACAAATCTGCCACTGTCATGGTTCAAACTGTATCAGTGACAGATACTAGCTTAAACCAAATATTATTAAATACTTACCTAACATTCCCGGATTCCCTCCCAGTGTGCTCAGAATGTATTTATTGAGGAACAGAGTGCAAAA
>JZLH01S0380739.1:25974-42421 GCA_001188425.1 Eucidaris tribuloides
AACACAGGGAAGTTGTATCTGTGATTTCGGAATGTTTAATTCAAAGCTTAGAATAAATATCAAATCTATCGTTCATAACTTAGCACATTTCAGTCTTTGAAAACTACCTAAGATCTAAGGAAATTCGCCTAACAGCTGATCTCACTAACAGAGGATTGTGTAACACACACAATAACGAGGAAAATTTTAATTTCGAGCTTCGCACGCAACTCTCAAAGAGCGGATTATGTCACACAATTTACGATAGTCGTGTTTAGAAACATTGACACGTGGGTTTGATAATGTACACTACCAAACGATTGCACTTGAGTCAAATTTATTAGAAAGGTTCAGTGTCTTGAATGATTGTCTACTTGTTATTAACGATTTTGGCTTCATCGCTATTTTATGAGCAAAATAAATCAAGTCATCCTGTCTTAAGCATGAACATTGATTACTCTAATTCAAATACCGTGTGTAAGTTACCAGAAAAACCCAAAGCCACACTGTTCCACTTAACAAGTACTTTACAATGGCAGTCCTCCACTCTATTCAGGTGCGTGTATCAATTAAAAGGCTAATTACGTCACTCCTTTTGCAACAGACCAATCATATCCTCGATATAGAACCAGAAGGGCGGTAACGGAGAACGTATTGAGAACCAAGAGGGCGCTCTTACTGTACAAAGTAAATAGCCTTAAAGCCCTTCTGGATGTCAGTGCATTTACGAAAACGCCCTTCTGGTTGTAGAAAGACGATATTGTCTCATGGTTTGAAGAATGCAGACTGATTACGTCACTGCTTTTGCAATAGACCAATGATAGCTACATATCTTCGATATAGAACCAGAAGGGCGGTAACGGAAAATGTATTGAGAATAAGGAAGGCGCTAATACTGTACAAAGTCAATGGATTTAACGCCCTTCTGGTTGTAGAAAGACGATATTGTTATGTGGTCTAAAGAATGCAGACTGAATACGTCACTGCTTTTGCAATAGACCATTTATGACTAACCATTGTTACTTGAGTTTAAGAAAGCAGACGGGCAAACTATCGTTACGAAATGAAACCAAGTCAAAGGTTACCGAAAGATAGAAAACAGGGAAGTTGTATCTTTCATTTTGGATTCTTGAATTCAAAGCTTAGAATAAAATCTATCGTTCATAACTTAGGACATTTCAGTCTTTTAAAACTGCCTAAGATCTAAGGAAATTCGCGTATCAGCTGATCTCACTAACAGAGGATTTTGTAACACGACACAATAACGGGGAAATTTTTAATTTCAAGCTGCCCGCGCAACTGTCAAAGAGCGGATTACGTAAGACAATTTACAGTAGTCGTTTTTACAAACATTGACACATGGGTTTGATAATGTACACTACCAAACAATTGCACTTGAGTCAAATTTATTAGAAAGGTTCAGTGTCTTGAATGATTGTCTACTTGTTATTAACGATTTTGGCTTCATCTCTATTTTGCAGAGCAAAAAAAATCAAGTCATCCTAACAATTAGAAATGTTGATTTCTTTAAAGATTCAAATACCGTGTGTAAGTTGTCAGAGACACCCAAAGCCACACTGTTCCACTTAACAAAAACTTCACAATGGCAGTCCTCCACTCTATTCAGGGCACGCGCTTCAATCAAAAGGCTGATTACATCACGCTTTTTGCAACAGACCAATCATATCCTCGATATAGAACCAGATGGGCGGTAACGGAGAAGGTATTGAGAATAAAGAGGACGCTCTTACTGTACAAAGTGAATGGCGTTAACGCCCTTCTGGATGTCAGTGCATTTACGTAAACGCCCGTCTGGTTGTAGAAAGACGATATTGTTCTCGTGGTTTAAAGAATGGCGACTGATGACGTCACAGCTTTTGCAATAGACCAATTAGGACCAACCATTGAAACGTGGTTTTAAGATTGTAAACGGGTAAACTATCGTTTCGAAATGTAGCCAAGTCAAAGGTTACCGAAAGATAAAAAACAGGGAATTTCGGATAGTTTAGTTGAAAGCTTAGAATAAATATCAAATCTATCGTTCATAGTTTAGTACATTTTAATCTTTTAAAACTACCTAAGATCAGAGGAAATTCGAGCAACAGCTGATCACACTAACAGAGGATTGTGTAACACGACACAATGACGGGGAAAATTTTAAATTCAAGCTGCGCGTGCAACTGTCAAAGAACGGATTACGTCATACCCTTTACAATAGTCGTGTTTACAAACATTGGCACGTGGGTTGATTATGTACACTACCAAACAAGTGGACTTGAGTCAAATTTATTAGAAAGGTTCAGTGTCTTGAATGATTGTCTACTTGCTATTTACGATTTTGGCTTCATCTCTATTTGCAGAGCAAAAAAAATAAAGTCATCCTAATAATTAGAAAATGTTGATTTCTTCAAAGATGCAAATACCGTGTTTAAGTTGCCAGAGAAACCCAAAGCCACGCTGTTTCACTTAACAAGTACTTCACAATGGCAGTCCTCCACTCTATTCAGGTGCATGCATCAATCAAAAGGCTGATTACGTCACTCCTTTTGCAACAGACCAATCATATCCTCGATATAGAACCAGATGGGCGGTAACGGAGAAGGTATTGAGAATAAAGAAGGCGCACTTACTGTACAAAGTGAATGGCGTTAACGCCCTTCTGGATGTCAGTGCATTTACGTAAACGCCCTTCTGGTTGTAGAAAGACGATATTGTCTCGTGGATTAAAGAATCCATGCTGATTACGTCACTGCTTTTCAATAGACCAATTATGACCAACCATTGTAACGTGGTTTTAAGAATGCAAACGGGCAAACTATCGTTTCGAAGTGTAACCAAGTCAAAGGTTGCCGAAAGATAGAAAACAGGGAAGTTGTATCTGTGATTTCGAATTGTTTAATTCAAAGCTTAGGATAAATATAAATCTATCGTTCATAGTTGAGGACATTTCAGTCTTTTAAAACTACCTAAGATCTAAGGAAATTCGCGTAACAGCTGATCCAACTAACAGAGAATTGTGTAACACGACACAATGACGGGGGAAATTTTAAATCCAAGCTGCGCACTCAACTGTCAGAGGGCAGATTACGTCACACCCTCATCAATATTCATGTTTACCAACATTGCCATGTGGGTTTGACAATGTACCCTACTAAATAATTGCACTCGAGTCAAATGTATTAGAAAGATTCGGGGTTTTGAAGGTTGTCTACTTGGGATTCACGATTTTGGCCTGATCTCTATCTTCAGAGCAAATAGATAAAGTCATGCTATCTTAATTATGAACATCGATTTCTTTGAAGATTCAAATACCGTGTGCAAGTTGCCATAAACACCCAAAGCCACACTGTTCTACTTTACAAGTACTTCACAATGGCAGTCCTCCAATTTTTTCGGGGCGAGCGCAATGAAAAAGCTGATTACGTCACTCCTTTTAAAATAGACCAATGAAAGCTACATGTAAAGAACCAGAAGGGCGGTAACGGAGACCGTGTTGAAAATCAGGAGTGCGCTATTACTGTTCAAATTTAATGGTGTTATCGCCCTTCTGGTTGTCAGCGCATTTAAATTAATGCCCTTCTCCTTGTAGAAAGACGTAGTCCTCACGTGTTTTAAAGAATGCAGACTGATGACGTCCTGCCTTTGCAACAGACCACAGATCACCAACCATCGTCACCTTATTATAAGAATGGAGACTAGCAAACTATCATTACGAAATGAAACCAAGACAAAGGTTACCGAAAGCAGAAAAAAGGGAAGTTGTATTTTTCTTGCTTCGTATTCTTGTATTCAAAGCTTAGAAAATTTTCAAATCTATTGTTCATAGTTAAGTACATTTCAATCTATTAAAACTATCTAAGTTGTATTGAAATTCCAGTAACCGATGATCCATCTAACACAGAATTGAGAAACATGACACAATGACGGGGAATACTTTGAATTCAAGCTACGCATGCAACTGTCAAAGGGCGGATTACGTCACACCCTGATCAATAATCGTGTCAACCAACATTGCCAGTATTGCCTAAAATGCTGCTGGTTTGAAGTAAATTAGGGAAGGAATCCTACGAGCGAGCGGATTTCGAAGCAAAAATAATTTCTTTGGGGGGAAAGCGGGGTAGAAAAATTAGTTTCAGAAAACTTATTCCGTCATGCATATTAGTTCAATATAAATCGGTCTTCTTGTAATTTTTTTCTTAACAATGAAACGAAAAATTGAACCCTAAATTTGCCCGACCAGGCGAGTAAGCTTTCATAATCATATCATAGTCACTTTAACTATTTAAGCAATGGGACGGGTGGAGTAAGTGGGGCATTATAAATATGTCACAAAAGAAATATCTAAATTCATATTTCGAAACATTTCGGTGATTAATAGGCAAAGCAATCCAATCAAAGATAGACACATACTCTTCAAAAATTTGAAACACATTATTGAGATTTATGAAACGGCCAACAATAGTAAAATTTTCTAAGCGGCGAAATACCTGAATTTCACATTACTACAATACCCTCGATAAGAGTAACTTTGCCTCATATGAGGACGTTTCGTGAAAATACAGAGAAGGGTTCTGAGCTAAACGTGGCGTCTCTGCCACAATAAATAAGTTAGGACTGCCGAAATATACACGTTGTTGCACATACTTGTGCTGCCAATTTGAGTAAACAATCAGACCAAATTAGTGAATAAGCAGAAGTTAAAAAAACAAGGAGTTTGATATTTGAGTAACATAGTGACTTTCGCTGATAAGTCTGTTTAAAAAGGTGCCTAAATACAATTCTAGCTCGGTTCGCCCTACTTTATTTATTTATTTATTTATTTATTTATTCATTTATTTATTTTATTTATTTATTTTTTTTTTTTTGGGGGGGGGGGCAGCCGATTGGGGAGGGGGCACGTGCCCCCGTGCCCCTACCCCACCCTTGTAGTTACGCCACTGTCATTTACTTATGTTTTCACTGATACATGTTTACTCTTACTCTTTCAGAATTTACAGCGTTAAAAGTGTTGTTAGCTTCTTCTCACGCACTCATCATAAATATCGGTGAGGTGCTTCATTTTGTAATGTCTGTGTCATATGAGACTTGCGTTTGGTGTTTGTCGCTATTTCGCAATTGGTAGTACCCTAAGAAAATGGGGAAGAAATATCCAGTTCACATCTGACTTACCGTAAACGGTCACGTTAAATGTGCATGCAGCAACATTTAAACTGTAATCCTGGACAATTATTTCCACCAGTGTTGTGCCAACCGGGAATAGACTGCCCGACGATGCACTCTCGCTTTTTATTTGGAAATAACCCGAATTATCGCTGATTGCCGGGTTTTCCCAGGTAACAGTGGCATAATAGACCCCTGGGTCGTTGGCCTGATGAATATCGGCTGGACATGTAATGTTTGGAGCTTCGCTGTCTGCATAACAGAAAAAAACAAAATGAAGATTATTTTATTTTAAAAAAATGGCGTGATATTCAATTATATTACCACATATAATTATTTCATGAAAGCAGTCTTATTGGTTGTAAAATGGATATAAAGTAATATGCATCTGTGTTCAAAAATTGCACAATATGTATGTATTATTATTTATGTAATCACCGTAGTGTATGAACAAAGCACATCAGGAGCTCTTACAGCTCATTAGAATATATTCGAATGGGTTTTTTTTGCGCTTTATAAATCTTATGATTAAGTTTTGGATTTTGGCGGGTTGTAAAGTGGTTTATCGGTCATTTTTTTTGTTCCGTCATTCGCCGTTTCGCGTTATTCTGATTCATTTTTCGGTATGTGTGTATTATTTACTTTCACTTTTATGAACTAATTTGTTGTTTCGTTATTTGTTGATGTGCCTTGATGTTCATGGGTATTTTTTTAATTACATTAATGTGGGAAAATTCTGTCAGGTTTGCCCCTCGGAAGAAGAGGAGACTCAAAAGGACTCAACTGAGAAGGGTTGATCTCCGAGGTCTGAATTACTTGTAGAAGTTGTAATACATTAACCAGACAAAAATAAATAAGTAATTAACAATATTGAACTAAGGCACGTACGAATATTATCATTTGCTTTCACGGCTATAGGAAAATAAAATGGTCTGAAGTTGAATATAGTTACAAGTAGAGGCCAGCGAACACTGAACGATCCGACTATACGACCGACTAAAAGTCATTGTACCATCTTCACGTATCTGCGCTTCGTAAAACATAAAAGTTTTTATCATATATTCTTCTTCTCCTTTTCCTTCTCCTCCTCATTACTACTACTACTACTACTACTACTGCTACTACTACTACTACTACTACTACTTCTGCTACTCCTATTACTCATTACTACCATTTTTATCATTCTAAAGAAACCGCCAAAGGCCACCTTACCCCGGACCATAACATGAACAGTGCAGACAGCACGGTTTCCCTCGGAGTCTACAGCTTCAAAGTGGACGGCAGATGACCCGATAAAGATCCGATAAGATTCCGGTAGATTGACCTGGATGTCACCAGAGTTATCGCTCACGATTGGTTCTTCGATGGTGACGTCAGCGAAGTTCCTTCCGATTTGGGCATCAGCTGTAATATTGGCGGGACACGTGATATTTGGTGCCTCTATGTCTGTAGTATAAAGTGAAAGTGTTACCTGCATTTCTTAGAGACTGGGTCGCCTAGATTACGTAAATACAGTATTATTATGTATAACGCGAGAAATGATTCCCAACGTAAACGGAGTCAGTGTCTCATCAAGTCATCATGGATACGAATACAGTTTAAGAAATGAAGAATTAGACTAAACGTGCGTAGCTCTCTGCCATATATACATATAAATATATCCATATCCATATCCACTGAATATAACATCGCAATGTAAAAGGGGTATTATAAATATTAAATACAAATTAAATAATGTGAAGTAAATCATTGAGTAGCATAGATAAATCACACAACCAATGAAGCATGCTACTAGAGCAGCCTGGAGTAAAAAAATGTTTGAGTAAAATGAATTACATTACATGAATACTTGTCAGTGTATTATACTGTATACATTATTATTATTTTCTTAATGACGCATCCTTCCCGATGAATTAGGTATATCGTCAAGTACACGACAACTGACGACACTTTACGACAAAATCGTCTGGGCCATCTCTGACCGTCGCGTCATGTGGTGTTTTACCCGCGCTTTTGGACATACCTCTACATGAAGGGAGGTCAGACGACCACGTTCCATCAAGTCTACAAATCGAGGTGGAATTTCCCTCCAAAAGGTAGCCACGCAGGTCGCAAAAGTACGTGCACTGAGTCTGACTGGTGACCACGGAGCCAGGACGGCATATCTGGGTCTCGGACGTCAGAGGAAAGGTGTATGAGGGAACAACACAGGACAGGCCTTCATCTGTAGACGTATGAGAAGTCGAAAACAATTTGTTGATATCTTTGTACAGGGCACTACCGAGTTTATGCCATAAAGATGATGACATGGATTGATTGATTGATTGATTGTTTGATTTTATTAAATACAAAACAAATACAAACACAGGTACTCACAATTAAATATAAACAAAAATAGATACATGTATGCCATTACACGTGATTATAAACAAACGTAATTGAGTTTAAAGAGAAGAAGACATACATGCATGTACACATAACAATTTTTTTTCATAATCAAACTTGAAAACGAGTCAAAAAAATATACTAAGCAAACGAGTAAATAAGATAGAAAGTAGAGGGCCCTCTAAAAAGATTCGCTTGGAGTTTGAGGAACCCTCGAAAATAAAACAAAGAAAAAAGTTTGTAGTAATGTAGCATTATATTTTGTCTACGTTAAACAAATAAAAACAAACACAAAAATAAACTAGAGCAGTTCGACTGCACGCAGTCGATGGGTATGCCTCCGCAGTCCGCACTCCCATCCAATTGATGTAATTTGAAAAGCCTCAAGTTACCATGGTAGCAAGGCCAACAAGATTAATAAGCCCATGTGATCTTTGACCAAGTTACAGTAAAATCCGATAAACAGTTCTTAAATTATCGCGACAATGAGCTCAATTCGGACATGTATGAGAACTTGGATCATTGGTTGATGACCTTAATGAGCGTTTGGGCATGCACGTTCCCCTTCAAGATCGAAAACTAAACATAGACTTTTCATAGAATATTAAATGGGGGAACGAATTGTAGGAAATCATAAGTGATACATCACAGTAACCATATGTGTGGTTTCAAAAATGGGTAGACTAAAGTTGTTTCTATAGATCGGTGTGGCATAACCCAAGAATGAGAAATTAATTTACTTAATTTCAATTTATTTATTTTTGACTTTCAAAGCAAAACATAAAAGCTTTATAATTTTTGTAAAACATATATACATACGTGGTTGAGTCATATAAAACTCAAAAGGGCTTTGGGAAATGACACATCCACAAATAGAAACAAAACTGATTTTATCATAAAAACAGACGACATAAATTAAAAAAAAAAGATAATACAATGACAATTTAACATAAATGCGGTGAATACGAGAAAACATTAATCTTAATTATATACATTTAAATGATAAAGTGTGTCAAAGAAGTATTGTTTGTATGATCGTTCCAACTGTTTAAAACCAGTTTTCAATGAAAATGTGAAGATAATGAACTGTACACTTATAGAACATTGGAGAAGCATATTATATGTACAGTTAAACGGAATGTATATATATTGATAATTTCTTGTATTGAAATTATGGAGGAAGAATTTAAAGTAAACTACTTATCAAGTTCATCTTGTAACAAGTTGTTTCAAATTTAACACATAAAAAGTGCAGTTTCAAACGATATCAATTCATTAATCGCTATAAATAGGCATATATTGGGTGATAAGTATGGAGAATGCATGTGTATACCAAGAGAACTGTACGTTTTTATAGTTTAGAGGAACTTACTTCCAAATGCTGACGTGGCAAATGAACAGCAAATTATGAAACACCAAACTGCTGAATCGAGACGACAACTTGTCATAATGAACAATCGTGTCCTGCACAAAAACAACAACACCAGAATACAATATAAAATTATTCATAACCCTTTGAATAAAATATAAAATTATTCATAACCCTTTGAATAAAATATAAAATTATTCATAACCCTTTGAATTTTATCGCAACAGAACCCCATTGACTTGAAGTGTGAGTTTGTGGACAGGTTAATCATAATCAAAGCTTTATTTATTTATTTGTTTATTTATTTATTTATTTATTTATTTATTTATTTATTTATTTAATTATTTATTTAATTTTATTTGATTTACCTATGTATTTATTCATTTATTTATTTATTTATTTATTTATTTATTTATTTATTTAATTTTATTTGATTTATTTATGTATTTATTTATTTATTTATTTTTTTACTTATGGGTTAGAAGCCCTTTCAACAAACGCTGATTTTCAAAGGGTTGCAATTAACAAAAATCCTGTAATTACATTAAATAATCAATAAAATAAGCAGTAAAATAAAATGAAAACCAGAAAAGTAAGATTTACTTTCAACTTATATATTTTGCCTTTTTGATATTATTGTCACAATGTTATTGTTATATACCACTTTTTTATCATACGGGTAACCATTGTAACCATTGCAAAGTTGTTGCTAACTTGAAGGTGCCTACCCTGTATTTATAAAAAGACATAATAATAACAAGTAAACAAGGGAATTAATAAACAATCTCATAAAGTAAAAAATATACTCGGACATAGGCCTGAAAATAAGATTTTGTTTTATATGGAATATGATTTGGGCAGAAATAAGCTTAAACTACAAAACAATATTTGTAATAACATTTTGAATGCTATAATTAAAACTTGCTGCACAAATATAAACACATTACGTAGGGTCATTTCTTTGAGCAAAGTAAATAATCCCAAGTTTATGACACAAGGAAACGTTCAAGCATTTTCATTATATTTCAAAGCAAAAATGTTTTGATAAATCAGGACCGATCAAGTTGACCTTTATTACAATTTCATTAATCCATTTTTCACTAAGTGTCAGTAACCACTTACCATTGAAAAATGGAACAGGCAAACGCTCGGAGAGACAACAGCCTTGAATAGACCTGTCTCATAATAAATGCAAATTTTATGCATACTATTCTGAAGAAAAAGTTGTTCTTGACAACCTGGCCGGACATATAGCAACAACTATATAATGTATGCAAGTCGCATTTTCTGGTTAAAAATTTATTCATAAGATCAGGTGAAAGAAATAGCTCATCACTAGGTTTCGGCGGAGAAAACATCCATAAATTTTGATACATTATGAAAACGGTTTTTATTTCAGGAAAATAGAAGGAAGAGCAAAACATATCGACACATAAAAAGAAGGAATTGATCAGAAGTGGGAAACGTGTAGACTTGGGGCATGTGTAATGTGCACGCTCGTAGATCAGGGAAAAGAGACACATCCATAAAAGACATAATATGCAAATATAAACATGAGTGTGCGTGTTGGGAATTACATGCACGTATATATTGACGAGTAAGGTCGTAAGTATGTCGCAGTTATAACATACATGTGTGTAAAATACCGCGGCTGCATGGTGGGCTGGGTCTTTAATTTGCGCTCATACAGTCCTCCCCCGTTTACTTAACCAACAAAAATGGCGTCTCACAGCTATACATTCTGTTGCTATCAGGTACGTGTATCAATATGGTGCAAAACAATGAGACGGTGCTTCGTTACGTCCATGGCAACAACAAAAAATCGGAGGAAACTGTTGACAAAATTGCAGCTTCTTTCCTAATAGGTAGCATTATAATACCATAACTTTTCTTGAAGGTCGGTCTTTATCATAAAATTTAACTTTTACCAAGAGGAGATATCGCAGACACGTGTAAGGGGTTATGCTTTTAATTAGGGGCGTATAACCCGCGTTGTACATGTGATACTTACCGGCGACTTAACATCGACTTGACAAATTTTGACCCCAGAAATAAGCAAACATCGCGCACCGTCGTTATTTTCTTGCGGGATATTGTGTTCTGTGCTTCTTCACCAAAGGAGAGTAAACCCACAAAAACGTAAGACATCGTTAGTTACACTTCCTTGAAGGAAATTTTCTCAGCAGCATCACGTTGTGAACAGGAAAGACACATTTCACCAAGATGTAACAAACTTATCCTCATAGATATCTTAAAAAGCAGACTGGGGGTAGATTCACAAAACGGGACCAACTACAATTACTATGGCAACAGGGATCAATGATCCTAGCAGCCATATTTAGGTTTGGTTACGAATCTCGAAACACAAGTTGGGATCATTAACTCTAAGACGAGCTCTAACTGCTGGGTCTGCTGAGAAGCAGCTCTAACTATTGTTCTCTGCCACGGTTCACCGACAAGATCGCGGTGTGCGCATGTGTCAAGCATGAATGTAATTGTTATTGACGATCATTAATATTTATAGAATGCATGCTTAACAAATGTCTGAGACTACAATGAACATACACCTGTAAATACCTCAGCTTCATTCACATACTGCATGATTAATGATACTTATCCTCCATTGCAGGCGCAATAAAAAATTTCCACATGTACATCTTGAATTTGAATTTAATCTGTAATTATACTTAATTTTGTAATGAAAAAACTTTGCTTCTGTAATATTAGTTAGTTCAAAGAGAAACTGACACGATTCAACTATTTCAAAATAATGTACATTCTCTGAAAAAGAAATAAAAGTATGAAGTTTAGACTATGAAATCCGGGGTAGATTTTTATTGATTGAGCAGGAAAACATTGAGTATTCATTATTTCGAAATATCACATTTGTTTTGCGGCTCATTAGTAAAAATAAAGTATATTTGACCAAATCTTAGTCTATGAGATTTTGCACACATGAAACATTCGAATAATAATGAAAATAGCCGAATGATCACATTCCCCATAAAACAGGGTCTAGAATTGAGATTACTCTGAACGATAGTTTCCGATACTATCGTTGATCAAGTTAGAGCTGGAGTTAGAGTTGGAGTCAGTTTCGTGGGGCGTTCGGCCTAAGTTCAACCACAACTCTAACCTGTTAGGATGGTCCTAGGTCGGTTTCGTGAATCTGCCCCCTAGATAGCTTCGAATAAGGCATCTGGGCGCAACTATACGTTTCAGTGATGGTCATGCATTAATAACTGTTTCCGAAATTTTATGGATGTTTCATTCCCGGAAACCTAGAAACGAGCTACTCTATCAATCGCTCCTTTTAAATGAACTTCAGTTGCTGGAATCCAATTTGCATATATTACTTGTTGGCGTTGTTGCTATGTCGGACAAGCCTCGGACTAGCTTTCAGGTTGTCAGGAACAAAAGGCATGCATGAAATTTTAATAGATACGAAAACGGCCTATTTCTTTTGCTGTACATTTTGTTCACAAGAATACCTTCACCTGTATATTCGTGAATATGAATCTCGTGCATGCATGACTTTCACACACAGGTTTCAGTCGAGCAATCCACTTTTTCATTTTTTTCGGGGGGGGGGGCGTAAGCTTGTTATATGAATTACCTCGTTTGCACATGCGCAAATTATTATTACGAACTCGCTTTTTTAAAGGCAAATAGTATGATTGGAAGAAGTCCTTACTTTGGGACGAAACTAGTGTAGCATGAAGTACACTGTTCAACACTTCTGTGATATGAATTTCATGGTTAAATTTTTTTTAGTTGTTTAAACAATTATTATCAGTACTCATTATAACACTCGAATTTGTTGTATAAAACTTTGTATGGGATCAATTTCTATCAGGGCACCAGAATAATTCAATACTAGTTACTTGGTTAGTTTATTTATTTCATTCAAGTACAAATAAAGAACAATTAAATCATACATCATATGCAATGTAAAAATTATCACAAAATTATTACATGAATGAGGATCAGGTTGGAAGATCAGTGAAGACTTATACGTTGCTGACCATAAACAATAACAAAACAAACTCATATTACATTATAACAATACTAGTCTAAAACACACTCACACCAATACGCAGACACACACACTCACACTGTAATGCCAACAGTAATTATAAATGATAAGTTGTGAGTAGATGTTTATGTTTTCGTTTGTATACATTAAGAGAGGGACTAGATATAAATTCTGAAGGTATACTTTTCCAGGTTTTTGGACCGTTAAAATAATATAGACTTTGGTTGAGCAGCTGTTCTTGTCTGAGGGAGATAATAATACTTGCATTTCTTGTTTGATATGCATGAATGGTGTCATTAAGATAGAAATATTCCAGCAATGAATTTGGTATAGTGAATTTTTAGAACATAAATACATGAATATTGTAACTTGTAACTGGTACATATCATATACAACAAGTAAGAACAAAATTTCACAATTATTTCACGATGTTTGTCCTTGCCAATTACATGCTTCCCAACACAATGACTGCGATCGATACCATCCACGCTCAAGTCGACACCAATCCGTTTCACGACATCACAGACCATCCGATCTGTATTTTCACCTGCTACTTCTGTAACACCAAAGAGACGAATATTGTTTCTCTGAGTGTATGCTGCTGATGACACAGATCTCTTTAAAGCCTGTTGTTGTTTTTTCGCTGTGTCAAGATCCACGAGTTTAGACTCCATGTGCTCTTGATGTGAATTGAAACGGTGATTTAAGTCTGTTATCTGGGTTTGAATGTCATAACATAGCTTATCACTTGACTTCAGTGACGTCTCGAGTTCTTGAATTCGCTTATTCTGACCTTTCATCTTTTCCATTATCTCCTCCAACTTCCTACCTCTGAAGTTGCGTCTAGAAAACCAGTAGACTCTCTAATACTGGTAAATGAACGCTTGTTTCTCCACGAGTAAACCAATTCAAGACAATTCCCTTTAGCCAAGATATACACTTCAGCTGGAGTATACACATTGGCATGTGTTTAAACCTATTTGGTTATTCAAGTTATTTTTTTCAGTTCAGTTCAGTTTATTTTGCATTTCTGAAATATAACAATATAACAAATTACAAATCAAGAATGTTTTTGTGACTACAAACATACATGAGTACAGAAAGAATTTCACTAAGAAAACATATCGATTTCTTACGTAGATAAAGAGAAATGCAGAGACCCCCACCATAAGCTTGAAGCTTGATAATGATGGAGGCCTCGAAAACATATGTACACAATAAACAAACAAAACAACAAAAAGGAGAAAGGAAGGGAAGAACAAAGTTGACGAGAATAGAATGATTGTGCATTTATGCATGTGTCAGTGTGTGCAAGCGTGTGTGTGCAAGTGATTGTGTGTGTGTGTGTGTGTGTGTGTGTGTGTGTGTGTGTGTGTGTGTGTGTGTGTGTGTGTGTGTGTGTGTGTGTGTGTGTGTGTGTGTGTGTATATTGTGTATGTGTATAATAGAGTGTGCGCACGCAGTTTTACTTAAACGTTGAAACGTTTAAACGTTAAACGCTGTTTAAAAAGTTTTCCTAGTCATGTCAATGCCATTCAATGCGATTTAAACTCGTTTTAGGACAATGAATTAAACATTAAAAATACTGTGAATCTTATACCTGCCATTCGCAATGATATGCAGAATCGCCTTGTATTATATTCTGGGAATATAATTGTGGCGCTTTTACGTTCCACTTGTCACGGTATTTAGTTTTTGAGGCCATACAATACTTTAAGTGTTTATACACGACCTTTCGGTTGAAGCTCATTTACATAAACAATTAAATGGGGGAATAAACAATACATCGCAAGCGCACATCAAGCAGGCATCCCCTTCCCAGCCATAAGAGTATATGTTCATGAATCCTTGTTTTATTTGATGAACCTTTAAATGACAAATAAACCACCTGCAAAGTTTTCTCCATTTCATGATCATAATTCAAAATTAGATAAGATATTTGCGATTGCCTTTCTTTTTTTTAAATACATTTTGTCTTCTATAGATTCAGTGTCATTCATTGATTTGTTATCGATTTTACTCAGATTTGATCCGGCTTAATAAACCAAATACATGCTACAGTGCTCAATATATGTAGAATCACAAATCAAAAGGGCCATTTGATGAAGACATGTAATGGACTTGCTTTTCAAACTTGAAGTTAAGATTATTTGTACGACGGGTAATTGTTGTTGTTGTTTTTTTGCAATCATTCGCAAAAGTCTTTAAAATATTGTGTATAACCCATGAAACCAATTGGCTTTATCCTGTAAAGAGAGTGAGAGAACGAACGAGATATTTTGCCAATGAATCATAAAGTTATTGCCAAAAATGATTGAAGTAACCTTTTTGTTTACCTTAATGGAAACAAACAAGTATGAAACATACCTATATAAAGTTTAATTACTCAAATGAGTTTTCAAAAATCACGTCTCTTTTGAAATTCATAACATATTCTATAGGCCTACAGTGCGTCCCAGTGCTCTTTCAAATGATACATTAAGCAAACCTATTTACTCATGCATCTCTGAGTACCATGACTTTAAAAAATTAAAGTGAAAAAACATTTGTTACGCTTGTTGGCTTTGACACTGTGCACTCCATGAAGAGAACGAGATGGACAGCTGGTGTGCACAGTGTCAAAGCCAACAAACGTAACAAATGTTTTTTCACTTTAAATTTTTAAAGTCATGGTTCTCAAAGGCACATGAATAAATAAGTTTGCTTAATATATCATTTGAAAGAGCATAAGTCAAAGTTTATTTAAGTATTTGTTTTCAACCATACGCTCCGTTGCTTCCCCACAATGATCCTTTGTTTTAGGGTTCTGTTTTTTTTTTCTGGGACGCACTGTATAATTGAAATATCACACAATAATCAACATTTTCAGGGCCATGAATATTTGAATGTCTTTTACCTCTTTCTTCTTTGAGGTAAAACGGGTAAGTTGTAAGTGAAAGAACTAATATCGAGATTACATATAATATAACGTCTAGACGACGTTATAAAGTGTGGAGAGAAATGCGTCTAAGGAATCGCAAATGAGTTAAATTTAATGTCCTCCTTACCTGTAGTGAGTCAGTGAAATCGTATCTGCAATCAGGCACGAGTTTAGATTTTTACGTGCACTCTCTCATTTATGTCCAGACTAAAATCCTGTCACTCACCGGGGCGGAAATATCACTTTGTTCACAACATCCGAGAAAAAAAAATCAATAATCAAAAGGATATTATAGCCACATCTTCGACGCCGTAATTTATTCAACAAAAGTTATTTTTCCAGACGGACACCAACAAATCTGTGAGTTCGTTTCTCTGTGAACTCAACCCAATAATACATAATCGTGAAAACTGCTGACCCGTACGTACACGTTCCGCGCACCATGATCTCCCAGTCGTACCGATTCGGTTGGATGGAGTTTCGGTTCCACCATCTCTTGGGTTAACCATTACATTACCACACATAACAAATATCACATACAAAGTCTTTGGAGGGATGTTGGAATGGTACTGAGAGGGTTTTAAAAAAAAAAGTATAA
>JZLH01S0380861.1:0-11549 GCA_001188425.1 Eucidaris tribuloides
CAGGTACAACACTAATATTTATATTGTAAATCAGGCCGCAGTATGATTTTGCGCAAGCAAAAAACAAAAAAACAAACAAACACAGAACATTGAAAAAAAATCAAATGCAAGAATAAAACAGCAGATACAAAAGGTTACACCTAATACATTGAATAAAATTAAGACTTAACAGCACAATAATTGATCACAATAACAAATTTGCCTTGCAAATCATAAAGCTGGCTGTATATAGAGCATATAGTGTGTGTATATTTATTATCAAATTCACCCTAATGTAATTAGCTGAAAATAGATTGCATTAGGTAGTAGGTTAAGCTGGATGGAAGGGATTATAGTGTGACTGCAAATAAGTGCATCCAATTATAAAATGGAAGCCCAGTCAGTGAAACCACGCACTACTTCTCCTACGTCCAAGGATGACTCATGAGTCTATCTGTCGTCTACAACAAGCCAGGACATTCCAGCAGTCCCGAAGATCGCATGCAGACTGCCACACGACCAGTGTGGAAGTGTGCTGTGCACGTCGCAGCCGAACTCAAGTATGTCTTGAATGCACAGCAGAGGGCCGAGGGGATGCCATTTTAGGTCAGTGACCATCGACTGATGGCAATGATTGAATGGAAGCATTCTCCAGTGCAGTTTTCCCCAAAATTTCTTGGGGTGACAGAGTTAGCAAACAATCGTTTGACACCATTTCTGTAATTTCAGGTCAGGGAGTATATTGTGTATTATCAGTGGTGAAAAGTATGGAAACAGGGGGACGGATTTGTCGAAAACTATCATTTATTTCCATCATGAGGATATGAAGTAACCTAACAAAAGTCATGTGCTTGCTACATACAGTATGTGTCAGATTTTTGAGTAAGGAAATCTTAAGTTCACTATAATGGCAAGTATTGCTGAATCAGACTCGACACAGAAACAGTATTGCAACTATTCCCTGATTTCGTTCTCCATCATGGACCACAAGGTGTGCGTAACTTCCCCTCTCCTTTCCCCCTCCCCTTATTATGGGACACTACATACTATATGTATACAAGCCTACAGCTTAAACATTGTGTAGACCTAATTAATGATCCCCATTTAACCAGCTTGGTACAAGATGTGTACATCCATTTATAATTAAATAGTTTAATCGTATAATATTGAATCAGCTGCGAACTTACATATAAAATACTGATTTAAGTATTTCATCTTATGTAATTAACTGTACATTTTCAAGATAATTTTTCTAGTAATTGTCAATGTAACTGTGATTTACCTTTCACAGACAATGTAATTGTACCCATCCCTGCAATTATAAGGCCTATAGTGGGTGCACTTATTTTTGCCCCTCTACTTTTGTTAACACTATGGGGGACTGAACATAACCTGTAATTTTAATCACCCCAATGTCCCCAAAGAATTTATAATCTTGGAAAAATTCTACTTTTTATAATGGCATGGTTTACTTTATGATAAATATACAATGCCATAAATGTCTCCCATGCTACACAACATCCACTAACACAACCCACCTCCACTGAAGTTTAAATTTCAATGAGTATCATGTAAAATTATGTTTTCATACAGAGTACAGGAAAATTTAATGACTAATGACAATACTGCTCTATAAATATTATAGTACTTGCTGTCTGTGTCAATAGTCCAATGTTAGTTTGAATAACTAGAATCAATTTTGGAATGCAGCCAAAATTTAGTTGGACTAATGACCTATATTTTTATGATGTTCTTCCGAAGGCTGCAGCAAATCCTCTATTACAGTTACAGTCTGTGTACATCAGTTCAAGCTAATGTACATGTAGGTAGAACTTGATACATCTAAATGCATGCAAGAAGAATTGAAGATACATGTAGTTTTGAATGCCACACCAGGATATGTGTGTCCATTGAGGAAGTTGATACATGATTTATTCTTAGTTTCAGTTTTAATCCAGAATTAATCAATTTCCAGCTCTCCTGCTTGTATCTTTGATGATAATGTAGAATCCAGGAACCCACAGGGATACTGCCATGAACTTTAAATCAACATAGTTATGTTGCATCTCTGTAGTGTAATGTATTTCAAATAATGGTGAAGTACAACTATACAATCAGTATCATACTAAATCTCTAATGAAAACATGAAAATTTTGATATGTAAAAATGTAAGTACGTGTACATGTAATGCTATCAAGAATATTAAAAGGATTACTTTCAGGGTGCTACATAACTTTTTTTGGCCACTTGTCCGATCGGGCAAGTGAATTTTCAAACAGCTCGAAAATGCTTGCCCGAATGAAATTTTTGCTTGCCCTAAAAAATTACAGAAATTTATTGATTTGTGTGATTAATATGTATAGATATACATAAAAGTATACATACATATATAACCATTCACAAATTTTCACAGCAATGATTTTTGTCATATTTATGAAAATCAATGATCAATTTGATATGAACGATTATAACAATGTGTTCCAGCAAGCGGTAGTGGCAATTTCATGTTGTGGGATTTGGGGGGGGGGGGAGACAGCACAGCATTAATACACCATTTTTGTGAACATCAGTGATTTACCGAGGTTGTTCATAAAAAAAAAATGTTTGTTGATGAGATTGTGATTTTCAACACGTAGGCCTACATGTAAACTAAAACGTGGTTATGATTTCATATTAAATTTGTTTAAGTGCGTTAATGAATGAGTGTTCTAGAAATAACCAACGTAACACAAACTTTTGGTGTAGATAAACATAATTTCAGCTATATATGTTCCAGATAAAAATGTTCAAGTGTTTATACAGAAAAGTGTTAAGTATAATTTCAGTGTCTATTAAATTTATCAAAAATGCCAACAAATTTTGGAAAAATAAGCTTTAAAAATCAAGGGGATAACCCCCCTCTGAGGGGTGGGTCATGTAACCCCACCCGGATCACCCGCCTATATAACCAAAGTTAATTTGTGGACATTAAAAACTTCATGTAGTCTAAATATATTATCTCTTAGAATCATAATTGATTCCCAAACCCGGTACTAAAAAAAAAATGTTGAAAATGTAGATCAGTGTAAAACTAAAGTTTTAGTGTCTATTCCCCATTCCCTTTCACCCAAAACTTGCTTAGAATATTACACTTATCTTATTCAAAATCTTTGAAATGATACCTAATCAAAATTTATTAGATAGAGTACACTACTTGGGAAATATTTAGTAACAAAGTTCTTCATAAAAACCACTACCCCAGCCAGGGAACTGGAACCACACACTGCCATCTTCCAAACCAGAGTTCAGGGGATGATTCTGTGACTGATGGGTCATGTAGCTATGCTTCCAGCTGCTAAATTTGCTACTTTGGACCAAGTACCCTCTTAAAATCCACTTATAATATCACAAATATTATTTCTGAATCTGCTATGACACTCTCATGGTGCAGATTTATCATTTTCAAAGTGCAGAAAATACCGCCAATATCGCAAGTTAAGCTTGAAATTACAAACCATACACCATTTAACACATTGGGACTGGGCAATCTCTAGTCGCTAAACTGCCGAGTTTTGGAGGTGCTGTGATATATTTTCTGGTGATTTGAAACAGTTTTGCTTACCTTTGCTGCTACTCTCAGTCATTTTTTCACTGATACACTTTCTGTAATTTCTTCAATCCTTACCACAATTTTCCGCGATGTTTATTTTTTCTTGGACAAGTTATCAGGCCAAGCAGATGTCTCTGATCTTGCACTGCCTTACTATACTACGTATGCCGACTTCCTGCGCTGCGCCCGTTCATTTTGCGTCTTTGCAGAACGCATTTTGAGCAAATAATTGCCGATGTTTTGGCCAGCGTTTCCTCCATAAAAACCGCTATTTATTTCATTTTTGTTTCAATACAGTTTTGGTATTTACTTAGGTTTGCTTTGCAAATTATAACTTGCCCGATTCGGGCAAGCATTTTTAGTTGACACTCCAAAATGCTTGCCCGACTGTGATGTTTACTTGCCCCGGGCCATCGGGCAAGCGGTTATGTCGCACCCTGATTACTTTGATTCCTTTAAAACAAGTCAGTAAATCTACTAAATCCCCTCCCCCTTTTAAAGATTGTGTCAGGGATGTGCAAGTCCATTACTTCCCTTCATTATCAATACCAAATGGTAGTTAAGTACTTACAAATGGTGTGTTGAAATTTTGAGATCCATACATCATGAATTTGTTGTATTATGAGAAAAACTAACGACATGTTACCAGAATGTTGTTCTTTCCGCGAGTTTCAATTTTGCTCAAACTGCGAATCGCGGTTATGTGTATCGTCGCAAGACCAGCGAAGCGCACTGATTGGTTAAACGGCTAACCTCCGCACGACTTTTGGCTAACGGCTGATCGGACAATTTTGGAACGGCACATACACGTTTGACGTCGCAGATTTTTTGAAATTGCTTCTGAGTAAGTTGAAAAAGGATAAAGTTTAACCGTCCAGATTTTCACCAAAACTCAATATTTTACCCCAAGTCTCTATGAGAGGTGTTTATTTATATTAATCTTCACTATTCACATTGGATATATATGATTTCAGCTGATTTAATTCATTTAGGTGTTTTTTGACGTGCAAATGAATGACACAATCTTTAAATGTCTGTCCTACACTCTGCAATTAAGTCTGCAATGTACAATGTTTTATCCACAAAACTCAGAATTGAATAAGTCTGCTGGTCTGGAGTATGTCAAATCTGCAGAGTAGTTTACACTAAGTGAACAATGCAATTCTTAATAATTTAATTTGAAAAAAAAAGTACATTAAAACACATTTCCAAGCCATCACTTTTCTACACCACGGGTGCAAACACATGTTTTTATCGTTAATGAATATGCATCTCCCTATGAACAGGATGATTCATAGTTTGCATTTTAATTGTGCTGTAAATTGATAATAATTTATCCAGGAGTGCATGGCTAGCCTACGGCTGTCCTATTACGCTGCCAGCCTGCAAAGTAGATTTTCAAAATTGTGTCACCATCTGTTTCTCCATTTCATGGCAAACAAAGCCATCCGGAGACTTACCTTTCTCGAAATCTGCGACAAATTTAACAAAAAGAGATTACGATCTGAATTATTCAAACAATAAGCGCCATCAGGTACAGTATAGTGTCATGATAGTACTAGATTCAGGATCACATATGAAACAAATCAAATATTTCATGCAAGCAAGTAGGTACGTGTAGTTGTGTAACTTTGATATTGTGAGGACAGACATCACACAACAACACTAATTGATAAATCTACCAAGATTTTTGTTAGAATGATATATTGCAATTTTAACTGATCAATGAGAAGTATATTATGTCAAAATATCAGGTGCACCTCCCTCCCCCCCCACCCCCGAAACTATTCAGGGCATCGATACTAACACTGTGTAGGTCATCAGTGTTTTCATACACATACGCTAGTTTTTTTCGGGGGGGGGGTTGGGGTTGGGCAGTTGTATGATAACTCAAAGATAACAACATTGACATTATTCTAAACCTTATCATATTTCTTATTAACTCTGGGAAAATAACCTACAGTAACCTTAACCCATCCCCAAAACTAAATCTACTTGTGACTTCAAAGGACCCATAAACAAAACACTGATATTCATTCGCTAAATTCCCATTTGCTGGATGAAACACACACACACTCACACATGCACATACATGTACATGTATACCCATTACCCATTACCCACATGCACGCATACATTCTCAAATATCATACAACCCTACCCCCAAATACATTCATGCACACACAACAACCACAGCTGTCAAACACAGCTGTCTACTGATGTTCCAAACTTTTTTAAAACTATGACTTTATTCAAACTGTGACTCTGCAATCCCATGTTTATTCATTCAAATCACTGCTGTCTACTGGCTTCATGTACATGTAAAGTTTCTGTCCTTACACACTTCAGTCAACCCTCCCACTTTTCAAAGGTGTCCTCAATAATTGCATAACAAGCTCCACTAACTTAATCAGATTTAAGGTGGAGTTAAAACCTTTTGTAAATTATGGAAGTCCATGACAGGTAAGTATAAGCCTGTCACCAATCCTAAACAAAGTTTGTCCACAAAATCATTGTGCAATGTCTGACATATTAGTATAATGGCACAGAGTGCTAAAGGAGAACCACGTGAATGTTTTGGAGAAAATCTCCAACATTTTCTTGATGAAAACTTGACTAATTTGTACATGTAATACCCACATGTACAGTAATATCCAATTCATATTTCACTGCAATTCAATGCTTGGATCACTTCAGTACAATACTGGATAAGATATGTTTTCAGTTGTTTTCTGTCCAAAACTGGAGCCATATTTCTCTTCCCTTCTATTTGCACCCAGCACATGCAAATCCCAGTGGTCAACATTCACTAACCAAGGCTGTATCTGAACTAACTACACCACACTGACAATTACCCAACCATTATATGGTGAGCATCCAAGGAATACCAGCAGGCCAAGATCCTAATCAAATGTGTGCATTCAAGCTAAGGCGGTGATGAATAGAGACATTCCAATAGGCACTCCTAGTCTTGATTGCCCTTGTTATTAACGTGATGTTTTTTCTGTATCAACTTTTGAGAGATGGACAGTACATACTGTACCAGTGTGAAGCAGTGGAGTGTTACCACTGAATCCTTAGCTGATAGCATTATGCACATTTTTAGCAAGCTTTCCGGCTTATGTGCAGTTCAATCTGATTCTTATCATATTACAGCCCGAGTAGGCCTATAATTTTGGTCATTCAAATTTGTTATCAATCTTTTATGAACTATGGTATCGTTATGACAGACATTTAGTCGAGAACAGCATTAAACCTACTGAAAATTGATTATAAATTGTGATCTTCAAATCACAGTACGCATATTTGCCATGGCAAAAATGTTGGGGCCACCCCCAACTTTTTAATTGGTCATCAATTTCTAAAACAAGGGGATAGCCATAATTGTGTCTTGCCCTATTATGTGAACATTTGACCTACTTAGATGACCTTTGACCCTGATATAACATTGAGGTCCCTATAGGGCATCTACCATCCAAGTTTGATTACACTTCGGCTTACGGTAGTAAACCAACCCTTCAAGAATCTTGCCTCTAAAGTTTAACATTTGACCTCATTTGACCTTTGACCTACTTACATGATCTTCCACCATCCAGGTTTGGTTACATGTATAAATGGGCAAATGGTCGCAAAGTTACTCAAAATTTCATAAGCATTGTGCCTGGACACGGGACGGACGGATTTTAAGTTTTTAAAGTCAGGATTTTTTTCTCATCTGTATTTCAATGCATCATTATCATGCATGTTGTGCTGATTAAATGAGGAAAATATTTTCCATGTCAGATGAACAACCTGTGCTCATATAAAAACACTGATGAATGGCCTCATCTCACATTCAAACGTATTGTTTCCTTCTGCCAATGCAATAAAAGACACCTTTCCCATAGATTTATGACAGCAATAAAAGATGATTTGACTGGACTAACCTAATGCTGTCTGATAGCCATCTCTGATCTCTGATCTGTGAACTCTCAGCTGTTATATTAGGTTAGTATACACTGCATGAGCAAATTTATGATCCATTCAGAATTTCAGGTTCATCTTCCTACAACCCCGCTGCTTCTACCCCCCTTTGAATATTAAAGGACCACTATCGAGGTATAATGCAAACACTAGAGGATATTTTTTTCCGTTACACAATGTAAGGGCTCATCCCTAGACGGGCTACAGGCTAGTATTCTTGAATTGCAAATTGATGCCATCTATAGACATAGCATAGTGTTTGCACTTTTACTGACTGCAACATTTTATCAGGCAAACCAAAGCTGTTTCTAAATACTTACATCACAAGAAACACTTGATCCTCCTTAGAGAGGATACTTTAGTTTCTCCATTCTTCCTTGAGAGTGGAAATTAACTGCACTATGGATGAATTAAAAGGATTATCATAATTTATGAAGGGTGTGGGTATGCACTGTGCATATGTTTGTGTGTTATGTGTGTGTGTTAGGTGTGTGTGTTATGTGTGTGTGTTATGTGTGTGTGTGTGTGTGTGTGTGTGTGTGTGTGTGTGTGTGTGTGTGTTATGTGTGTGTGTGTGTGTGTTATGTGTGTGTTTCTAGATATTACATACTTGTATGCTCCTCTGCAATTGACAATTTTGGCAACTGTGTTGTGGAGGGGGGAGGGTTGGGGTCAAAATCTTCTGGTTCTGGGAATTTTCATGCTAAAAACAGCAAGTTAAGATCTAACTGTGGTGGCCAAGGGAGAAGCGAATGGACGATGATTTCAAGCAAAAAGAAATCAATGGGTTGTTTTATATCAATATCACTCCATGACTTATTCTTGAAAAGAGTTAAGGATTATATCCAATAAATAGATTTGATTAAATTAATTTACATCATGATTAAAACCATGAGTTAAATGAAATTAAAATCAAATCCCAACTGGAGTGAAAGTGAACACAGGGGGCACATGTTAATGTTAATTAGGAGGTCAATACAGTTGCCGTCAAGCAAAAAGGCCACCTAAAATTTGGTGAGCTGTGATCACAATATCTGCATCTATTGTTTTTGGTAGTGACTAGTTTTGGGTTATTCATCTTTGGGAAAGCGTTGATCAACCATGGAGTAACATGGCTGTTCTGCAGATTTTGATGAAAATGTGTTGACATTCAACAGGTGGGCAGGGTAGACTACCAGGTAACAAACATTGAACTTCAACTGGTAGTATTCCAATGTCAGTCAATGTGATAATTCTAGTCATTATAACAACCTTTCTGATAAAGCTCATTTATAGAAAACGTAGGTCTAGTAAAAAGTATTAATATTGTATGGTATACTTCAATGAGCGCCATTTTCAGAGGCATCTCTGTGCACTAACATCAAAATCAAAAAGTGATGATGATGATAATAATAATAATATTCATAATAACAACAACAATAATGGTACTTTTTATGATTTTCTTTTACAAAATGTAGTGATGAAAAACTTCTATTCAAACAGAAAGAAAACAATATAAGAGAAGTGATCTATGACAGTAGCAGGTTTCTTGCTAATGTCATGAACCACAGAATCTGATCCAAAAACCCAGTTCACCTCAAACCAACTGTTGCGTTCATTTGTATTCCCTCATTGGGTGAATATCAGTACGGGGAAGGCCCTTGTCACCCACCGTGTTAAGATCAGGACTCTGGGGACCTGCCATCAGGTAGGTCCTGACTCATTCAGGCAATGCTGATTACACTTTAATAGATGCTGATGACTCTGGTTATGTTGTTGACAGCTCTATTTTTAAAGGGGGTATGCGAGTAGCTTTTTCTAGTTTTAGTGATGTCTACACGTCATGGCGGTACATCAAGACTTTCATTTCACATCAAATGGGTCATTCCCTGTTAAAAAAATTAAAAAAATAAAAATGGAATAAATGCTGACTACATTAAGTGGTTGTCTCCTGGAAGATTATGCAACCATACATGTACATGAAGAGATTGAAACGTAAAAACTGTTGTTTCTTTTGCATGCTGTACTAGTGTATGCCAGAATGCTGTACGTGGGGGGGGGGGGTCAGGGGTAGGGGTAGTGTTTTTAGAATATGTTTCATTTAAAAATCAACAATTCATGTATTGTTACACCCATAATACTGAGAGTTAACATCCTTACATTACATTTCTTTTAGTAAATTATTCATTTTGCAAATTGCTAATACTTTTGTGTATTAGCTCAAGAAGGCACTTTAATTTACTTCTATTTTCCTTGACAAAATAAGAGATCAAATGTTTACATGTAGACCTAATGGAATAAATTAAATTTGAAAATTTATATGAAGAGATCACTTTCTGATGGATCATGCAGCTCATTGTGTGTATTACTGATGAAGGGCTTGAAACATTTTACCAACAAAGTATATTAGCATGTATTTGCGATTGTGAGATTTCAAAAATTTACTAGTACCAGCGTTATCCACATCATTGTTAATGGCACATATCAGTCACTTTCACTGTTACGACAATGTACCTACACAGCATTCAAAACCTTGCAAACAGCAGCAAAGTGAATTCAAAGTACGTGTAATCCCATATACTAGTCATCATTAGCCAGCGGTCTGATCATGCTATATTAATGGGAACAGGTAGAACAGGCTCCATTATTATAAATTACTTGAACTATTAGTCTATGTTTCTCTGTTGCGGTATCCAGTACATCAGCCTTTACTTTGAGACCAAATATTCGGTAGTCCATAACAAGTTAACAACTAACAATGTTTCATGGTTGACACACAGGATACCATGGAACGGTGTTCGTCGTGGCAACCATATCGGCCTTGGTTGGTTGCTTACTTCGTTCAGAGCTGTGAGTGCGATTGCATTGCTGATGCACCAGCACCACTAATGTAGTATGTAGATCGTGTATAGGAATCAGTGACCACCTGTGGTCAGTATGTTTGTCCAAAATGTAGATCTATAGCAGTATTTTAAAATCAAGACAAATGGATGAGAATCAGATAGACTTGGTATGTGAAAATGTGACCATAATAGAAAATGGTATTGAACATTATTTAGAAATGTTTAACGTTACAACTGTTAAGTGCTATTGTAGTAATATTGCCAGGTCCCCTATTGTCAAGGTTTGGGCAAACCGCCAAACCCAACTTTAGAAGAGGACCTGGCAATGTAAGTACATGCCTCCTAGCAGTAGCACTAGTTCTAAATACCGTTCAAAATCATTCTGGGCATGTTCTTACCTACCAGCTCTCTCAGATTCTTGTTCATTTGATGAAAATAACATACATTTTGGACAAAAATATTGGACAAAACACAAGTGGTCAGCTATATTTTCACACTGAGTGCTGCGCTAACTAGTAGTGGTGCATAAGCGGCGCACATGCATGCAATCATAGCTCTGAATAACGTTAGCGATCAACACTTTGTGTTGCATGGTTGAGGCAAGGAATACCACGTTGTTCGTCATTTCTTTCAGGGCCATGAGTGCGCGCCCGCTGTTTATGTACCGCTATTAAGCACAGCGTGAAGACTAACTTATTGTGTACGGAAAACATTTCTGACCACTTGTGTTTTGGCCAATATTTTTTGTCTAACTGAAGTGTAAAAAGTACCCATGATTGTTATTTTCATCAAATGAACAAGAATCAGAGAGAGCGGTATGTAACGTTAGATCTAACGTTACATGCATACCAGAATGATTTTGAATGGTTAGTTCCAAGTCTAATTAAAGGGAGAAGGCACCGGTAACTAACAGACATAAGTTAAGAAAACATTTGAGTTCTTGCCAACCAATCAGATCGCACGTACACATTGCTGAAACTGACCAAGCATGACCGATGCATGCCACCCAATGTGTGTTAGTCACGCCGCAGTAATGTATGCACTGTTAGAATCGATAAGCTCCTCCCCCCTATGACTGTTTCTGCAAGTTTATCTTAAGACAAGGCTTGCAAAGACATAAAATAAACACAAATTTAACATTTATAGGGCCTTGCTAAGTGTGAGTGTCACACAATAGCCCTTATTTAGGCTGTATT
>JZLH01S0380884.1:5421-23699 GCA_001188425.1 Eucidaris tribuloides
TCGTGCGTAAACTTCGTTGCCACGCGCAGAGTACACAATATGCTATACACTAAGATATATTCCGTGTATGTAATTCAACAATATGACATAATTATATCGGTTCCAACAGGTTACGCACCATGAACACTTTAATACTAATACATCATATGGCCATGTTTATTGATGAAATGTAAAGTGGTTCAACTACATGTAGTATGAAAACTTGAATAATCCGAAGTGAGACTATTGCAAACATAATTATACTAACATGGTGTATATTAAAATACTTAGTATCTGTAAATATGCATACATGTATAATCTTGACAATAATTCCCAGTTCCTTAAATGAATGCAAAAACTAAAAATAAGTATGCTTTTGTAAGTGTACTACACTTACCACACGTGATGAACATCAAAGTATATATCCTAGGATCAGAACGATGATGCCCAAAACTGACTAGACAGCGACTGAGGCAAACGATGGATTTTCCACATGGTCAGCTTCCAAGCGATTATAAAATTATCCAAATTGTTCAACTGAAGTAAGCGCTGTCTTTCATCCATATAGGGTGGAAGTTTACCAAGTTACAAACATAAACATAGAGAGTTTCCAAATTTGTTAGTCATGTGAATTGTACTACAAATTCCGCAACTCTTGTTAGCTTCGCTCGCGTTCCAGATATAACCCAAACTATACAGAGGACTGTGGCCTAACTGCTTACAATAGCACCTGAACGTTTAGCGTATGGCTATTATGGGTCTCCGTAATGTACTGCATGTACACACTGGTGGTATCCATACATCCCATATCTAGCGTGAAAAGGTTTCGGTTGGCTGACCTTCCATCGCCGATCAACACGGGGTGCCATTCAACGAGGGGTCAGAGTCTGGGGTTTCATTGTTTTGGCGTTGCCCGGGCGACGCCATTTTTTTCCAGAGGCGTCCTACCGGGTCGGATTACCACCCGTTATGTGGTTTGTTACGACGTCAGAGCGCGATCCGGATCTATCATGTTATCTCCGATAAATATTATGTAATCGGCGATGACATAGTTGTGACGTAACTTGGCCTGTGCGTTCATTCGGAACTGTACTGTTTTCTAACTACCGGGCTAACTACCCCAAACACAATCCACAGAAAAGAATATATTTTAAAGTTTCCCCCTCCTTTTGGGCGTATTATATATTTAATATATTTATTTATTTCGTCGTAGTTCAACACGGTAGTCCTGCAACAGTATAGGTCTATAACAACTGCAAGAGCACAAAAACATAAAAGAACACACAGTCATTGACTATATACAAGATATAAACAAAAATAATTTTTAAAAAGGGCCGGGGAAATATACTTTATCTGTTAATTTACAGTTTTCAAGCTCAATGTTTTACAATATTTTGGGGTATCGCAAGAGAATTTACGAGAGATAAATATCAGGAGATAAATATATATTCCCTATATATTTTCAAACAACATTCAGATAACAATTCTCAAAGTTGACGTTTTATGTACAAAGAGAAATAGAAGTGAAATTCTACTGTTGGGCAGTCAATGGATATGCATCCATTCGGCCCGAACCAAACCCATGTTGTGCACATTTGCTTCCTTGTTTTTTGTTTGTTTTGTTTTGTTTTGTTTTGTTTCGGGGTTTTTTCCATTTCCTTAGGATCATAAGTACAGTAAATTATACATAACATAACAGCAAAACTATTTAAAAATATGGTATAGCTACAGCGGATATCCCCTTCATTCTTGCCCACGGTTCTGAAATGGCCTCTGATCTTTGACCTTTACGAATCCCAAGACCACATTTATCTAGATGGTGATAAACTTTCACCAAGTTTCATGAAAATCCATCAATCCATTATTGGGGCACTGAAGTACGCAATTGAATTACCTATACACTTTACACCGAGTTACCGTGCCATCCATCATCGCTTCGATTATACATTGCAGAAAATGATATGTCACCCACAACACATTGATTGCATATTTCACAAAGTGACCTGTGACCTTTGACCTTGTTACCACAAATTAATTCCGGCTATCTATCTACAACATATACAACACTTTAGCCAAGTTTAATTAAATTCCAACAATCCATTTTGAGATATGATAGTATGAATGGAGTGAATTGTCTGCATTGGAGCAGTGACGTTTCACCATTGACCTTTTGACCTTGAAAGATTCAATCAATTCTGTGGTTTCCAACTTCAACCGTATATGGTTTTGGAAGTCCACAATCCATGTCATTGATTCAATTTTAAAATTCAATTCAATTCAAGGTTTTATTAAAAATCAAACATGGCAGCCGAGAGCTGAATATTGCATATGATTATACAATATTGTGCAAGTAAAAAAAATTTACATCGAAATGAAAATCATATAAGTATTCGAGTAGCATTGCATATTCTAAATGAGTAAACACAGTTAAAAATTATGCAATTTACTAGAATTTAGATTCACCATAATATATCAATATATAAGTAAAACTTGAATATATATACATTTTATAATAATATGGCAAAAGCAAAATAATCATAAATAATTTCTCCCCCTCAAAATAATATAAGTACGTATTTTAATTTAGAGATGAAGAGTGTAGTGGTAATAAGTAAAAACTGGGAGACATGTATACAACTATAATGTAAGAACAGGGTAAGAACAGGCAATGGAAGCATACACACAAACGAAATTCTAACCCCCAAACACAAACAGACATCCCCACATACAAACACACACACACAAACAAACATATACACACACAAACATGCACACATAGAAACAGAATCAAACACAACAAAAACACACACACATGCCCAAACTCACACACCAAACAAGCTCATAAACACACACACACACACACACACACACACACACACACACACACACACACACACACACACACACACACACACACACACACACACACACACACACACACACACACACACACACATACACACACACATACATACATACACACAGCACACACATACACACGCACACATACACACGCACACTTACACACACACCACATGCACACACAAACACACTACACACGCACAAACACACACACACACACACACACACACTCAACCAAATGCAGTTACACACATAGTCACACACACAGATACACACCCAAACATACACTCAAACACACACACATAAATAAATACACAGTGAAACCAACAAAAAGCACATAATCACATACACACATCCATACAGAAGCACAAATAGAAACAGACATTACATTACGACCTAAATAATTACTTTGCATGCATATGTCCCAGTATGTGATATTTTTGGATTATTGATGTGAATTCAAATCTTATTAATCCGAATAACAAAATAAAGGTGATTAAGAGGGAGAGAAAAATTCAAACTTACTGCTTATGAGTATTGTGAACACAATTGTATTTGAAATTGTAAAACAAATTAAATTAAATCAAATTAAACAAACATGTATAAGATACAAGCATAGGCACTTCAGAATACAGGTTCAGATTTGTGGAAAAAAGTTACATGGAAGTTTTTTTTTTTTTTTTTGCATTGTCATCCTTAAAGGTAATTGTACAGAGCCAAAAAATAACCCATGGAATTGAACACATAAAAGGGATAGTGACAATTGAGCAATTTGTAGGTATACGATTCCTAATAAAGCATGTTGATTTTTTATCATTGACTTGTTAAGCTATTGCAGTAAATAATATTTTACCCGTGTATACTGACTGCATATTCCATTGACTTTTGATATCTTGGCCCTTTATAATAATCAGTCCATCTATTTATATGGTGATACATAATTATATATGCTAAATTTTGTATCAATGTATTATGTGTGATCATGATATGCTATATGCTATCATAATTAATAGACATCGATTTATGATATATATGATGTTATGATTGTATATATCATATGATGTATGATATAATATGCATATGATATAATCATTAAAGGTATGGTAAAAGATATGATACGAAATATCATAAGGTATAAAAATATCGTCTGTTGAATATTATCATCTAACACGTACAGCAGGTGGGAGGGGTGGACATGGCAAAACTGGGAACTCGTGATTTTCACTCTTCTATAAGCATGATCGTTTTGAAGTGATTTTTTTTTCGGGGTATAGCATGGAAAATTACTTAGCTCAGATTGTTCAAACTGTGATTATTGTTGAATTGTGCCTTTACCCCCACCCCATCAGGGACGGCGCCAGGGTAAATATAGGCCTAATCTTAGGAAGGGCAAAACCATCAGGGGAGGCGAAAATGTCCAACAGACCTACCTTTCATGAATTACACTGCAAAACCCCGATGATTTTCTGAATTCTGAAAACGTTAGGAGGCGACCGTCTCCTCTACCCCCCCCCCCCACCTCCCCTCGTGGCACCGCTCCTTCCCCACCCCTTTCATCCACGGTTCAGGCGATTTGTTTGGTACCTCAAAATCTTTTGTATATCATTGATTTTCTATTACCGTATATACACTCTAAGAAGAAAGTGTTCAATTTAGCATCATTTTGTTTGTTTGTTTTCCATTACCATTAGTAGAAATACAATATATAATAGCAAAACTATTTGCAATAAAAAAAATATGGTATAGCTACGGCGGATTATACTATAGCCCATTCATTCTTGCCCCACGATATACGTACAGTACTGTCTGCATATAGAACCTGACTTGGCCTCTGATCTTTGACCTTTCCTAGCCACAAGCCTACATTAATTAGTCTAAATGGTGACAAACTTCAATCAAGTTTCATGAAAATCCATCAATCCATTATTGAGGGACTGAAGTCTACAAATTTTAATTACCTACATGTATATAATTATAGTACACCAAGTTACATGAGAATCCATTATCGATTAGAAATATATCGCAGAATATAATATGTCACCCACAACATATTGACTGCATAATACAAAGTGACCTGTGACCTATGACATTAGTTCCAGCTATCATAACATATACTCTTCAGCCAAGTTTCATTAAACTCCAACAATCCAAGCATGGTAGCATGGAAAATTATTTAGCTCAGATTGTTCAAACTGTGATTATTATACTTTACCCCCACCCCAGGGACGGCGCCAGGGAATTATAATCTTAGGAAGGGCAAAACCATAAGGGGAGGCGAAAATGTCCAACAGACCTACCTTTCATGAATTACACTGCTAAACCCCCATGATTTTCTAAATTTTGAAAATGTTAGGAGGCGACCGTCTCCTCTATACCCCCCCCCCCACCTCCCCCCGTGGCACCGCCCCTTCCCCACCCCCTTTGGTTTAGGCGATTTGTGTGGTGCCTCAAAATATTTTAGTAGGAGTATGATTTTCTATTACTGTACACTCTTAAAAATTCCGGGTCAGTCTGACTCGTAGAAAGGATCCGTTGGGGGCACACCCGGAAAAGGGTCAGGTTTAACCAAATTCCGGGTCAAGGTTGACCAAAATATGAGTCAAATTTACTTGGATTTTGGTCAAACTTGACCCGGAATGTGGTTAAACCTGACCCTTTTCCGGGTGTGTGCCAACAACGGATCCTTTCTCCGAGTCAGACTGACCCGGAATTCAAAGAGTGTACACTCAAGGAAGAAAGGGTTCAATTTAGCACCATTTGTCACAATAGCGACACCATTTTAACACCATTAAGGGTGCTTGATAGCACTCTTTTCAAGAAAATTGTGCTATTTTTTCACCCTTTTTAACGTCAGAATGGTGTTCAAGAGCACAAATAAAAGTGCCACTATTGTGACAAGACTGGACATCTTTGGGAAACCTTTTTTTTTTCTCGTAAAGTGTAGACACAAAGGCGGCAGCAAAAAGGAGGATGTGCTTCTTGGTTATATACGGATCTGACTCCACCCCCCCCCCCCCAAAAAAAATGGGATGGGATGGGAAGAATAAATAATATGATGTCCCCCATCTCTTGAAGGTGTGTGTGGGATTAAATTTCTCTCTGTCCCCGCCTATTGACGCCCCGTTTCGCCTATGTAATCATAGTCTGATTCTCAGACCCTACTCGCTGCCGCCTGGGCCCGAACCGGAGTTCTAACAGTGCCTATAGTCTTATTACTAGACATACTAGTTTGATTGCGCAAGGAGAAAACAAAAGTGAATACGGCCTGTAAAACGGGCTAATGTAATCATTGAAAGGGAAGGTTAAGGATGGAGAACTAACTTTCTACCAACCTTTCACACTACAGGACAGGTATAGTCTTGGGTTCGGAGTAGACAATGTGAATTGTTCTTCATCTAATTAGGGGCACTCTCTACCACCAGAAAGTAAATCCCCGAGTAAATCAAGAACATATCATAACTTCATAAGCACTTGACTGAAGATAGTAGTACAGAACAGGTAAAGACTTTGCACGATATTGAAACCTCTGTGCCGCATGAGGGCAGTGTTCTGCGAGAGAGGCAGAGCGAGTTTACAAACCCGCTCTGGCGAGAGGTGTCATAACTCGACTTCATGTCAGAACCCCGGCCAGAACCGCATATACATGTACATGATGATGGTATCGTATCTTATATCCGCTTTGATTATTTGGAATTGTAATGACACACCCCCCCCCCCCCAACTCATCAATACCCTCACTCTGACACATTTATCCTCGTTGTTTTCATTTTACTAAATTCCACAATTCATATGATTGGATGTTGCACCGTCGAAACCCATACATATAACAATATGACAACAAATTGAGCAAATTTGGCGAAACCGTTGGTGAATTATGAATCATGAAAGTTTATTTGATAATCCTTACCATGAAGGAATCTATTGGCAGCTCTGTCACATTTCTATGTTAAAAGTATGGAGGACTTTTTACACTGAAATTTTTACTTTTTCTCAGTTTTTAAAATAAAAAGTCCAATTTCCTGTAGCTTCACCAGTCTGTTGTTCAGTTATGTATCAGCAAAAGTGACTCAGCAATGGTCCAATTTCTCAATTGACATCTGGAAAGAAAGCTACAGATTGTGCATTATAAGGCCCTAGGTGTAAATATTCCGGCAAATAATTATGCTATCTGAAACAGGACTTTAGTCTTTAGCTTTATTTCAGCAGCACGAAAGGGCTGTGACATTATTGGGGGAAGTAAACTTTAAAAATACCTCAACCAAGTGGGTTTGACGTTGGAACTTATACACCAGAGAGTGTGTATATTCAGGCTGGAAAGATTTGGCCTGAATGTGTTTACTCGAGGAGAAACGAGCATTAGTCTATCAGTGTTGAATTAATCTCCAGCCCCTTAGTTGTTGTGGCTCAGTGGAAAAAAAAAACATCATAAATCATCTTTGTCACATGCAGATTACGATATTTGAACGCATTTGTGAGGCTGATTAAATTTCAAGTAGATATTTCAAAATGATAAGACGCAATAAATACAAGTATTTAAAATACTTCATTATGACCAATATTTTATTCTTATTTTCAACACAAACTTTCGAGGAATTTGTGACGGAAACTGACTGTCACGGAAATGACGGAAGTAAAAATCAAAATGATATGAGTTCGTCTACCGTCCCTACTCAAAAGTATTGCAACATACACTATAAGGCAAACATTTTACGTTGAAGTCTTCCTATAATGATGTCCTAATTAAGTTTATTATTGGAAAATAACAAATTATTTGAAAAGACATCAATGAATATCCTTTCTCGTTTCTTCTCCAAGGCGGAGAAATTATCAAATGCAGGCGCATTCGCGACAGAGGGGTTGGAACATAAAATTTAACCCTTTTTTCGCCTCCCTGTATAGGGGTGGGGTGTTAATTCACACCAGCATCGTAATTCGGTTTCATATTACCAGTGAAACGGTTTTGATGGTTTGGAAAGACTTCCAGTAAACAAAAAATGTCAATATGTTCCCCTGAAGGGGTCTCAGAAAGAAGACCACACCCCTCGAAGACAAAAGTGGCCTCCTATCTTAAGACAGTGGTAAGGAGGAAACGCCAAAACAAGACCTCTTCATGTTGTAATTTCGTATTCTTTCTCAATTCTAAAGGCAGTTTATTATTGTAAACATCTTAAACTTTTACTTTCATGAGACTTCTCAGTACATTGGATATAATGATGCCAAGAGACGTCCATCATCTTAGTAGCCTTCCTCCCTGTCACTGTCTTATGAAGATAGGAGGTCACTTTCGTCTTCGAGGGGTGTGGTCTTCTTTCTAAGACCCCTTCAAAGGAACATGATGTTTTTTTTGTTTGATGGAAGTCTTTCCAAACTAATATGAAACCGAATTACTATGCTACACTCTTAAAAATATTTAGTCATTTTTAACTAGAATCTAGTCAAAAATGACTATATTGCCAAGTAAAATATGACTTTACGCTATTCTAGTTATTTTGACTAGAAAAATCTAGTCGCGTCAGGTGACTAGATATCGTGTTACAATTGACTAGAATATCTAGTCACTTTTAACAAGAAATCAGTCAATTTGACTAGGTCCCTAGTGCAAATAAAAAAGATGATTAATTATTAATTAAGAAAAAAAAATCAACTTTCCATCAGGAATAACTTTCTAATGGTGTTTTAGAATTTCATTTATTCAAATATTTCCCTATCTATAATTATACCTCGCCTTGACCGGTAATTGAACCCGGGACCAGAGTTTAACAGTCCAATGCCTTACCGTATTCGCCACCAAGATATTCGTTTAAAAGCAATGCAAAAATTAAATTTATATTTGCATTTCCTTACTTTTCTAAGAGGTGACCCATAATAACACATATTTAGTGTACAAACGATTGAATTAGGCTTATTTGTGCATGTTACAACACATTTAACCCGATTAAGATTACTAATCTTGAGTCTAACTTCGCAATTCATATAAGTCTTAACTTGGAGTTGACAATATCCTAGTCATTTATAATCCAAAACTTGCTTCAACTAAACCAGATTATCTAGTCATATCGACCCGATTCTAGTCAAATATTTTGACTAAGTTTTCGGGTCGGACCATATATTTGAAACTACATGTAGTTGAAATGACCAGATCTCAAGTTGAAATGACTAGGATAGTCAAATCGACCAGATTTTTGACTAGGGTTTCTAGTCAAAAAAATGACTAGGTATACAAAAGAGTGTAGTGTGAATTAACACCCCACCCCTATAGGGAGGCGAAAAAGTGTTTATGTTTCAGCCCCTCTGTCGCGAATGCGCCTGCATTTGATAATCTCTCCGCCTTGGAGAAGAAACGAGAAAGAATATTTAATGTCTTTTCATATAATTTATCATTTTCCAATACTAAACGTATAGGAAATAATTACAGAAAGACCGATTCAACGTAAAATGCATGCGTTATAGTGTATGTTAGCAATACTTTTGAGTAGGGAGGGTAAAGCAATACAGAGTGGATTTGGCGCAATATAAATCATTATCATTGTCATGACTTCAAAAAAAATCCGGCTGAAAAGGGAAGTATGAATAATTCCGATTTATTCATATTCAAGAAAATATATACATAGATGAGACATGAGTCAAAACGTAGGCGTTCCCAGGATTTTTAAAGGGCAGGGGGTCATTTGTATACACGGTGTGTAGTTGATTCCGATAACACCCCACCCCCCCATCCCCCCCCCCCCATACATAACAAACATTCATAAATGCAACCGAAATGAAACACTATGTATCGTATAAGTGTAATCGATTTGCAAAAACCAAAAAAAAAAAAAAAAAAAAGGGGCGGGGTATTCCAGAGCCAAGCAAAGTGATTGTGAATCACTGCGACAATAATCCTCAATTATTTAGGGTACCATTCATATATCCATGATAAATCCATATTAATGGAAATGACATATTGGGAAGATGGTCCCAAACATTTTCTGCGGTGAAATTAATATTCAATTTGAGTCTTTCCTTCCTATAGTTGTTGTGATCTTTCCGCATCAACAAGTGATTTACGCGTGAAATTGTCTGCTCCTGTGTAATCCGTATAGTAGGTCCTGTGAATACAATTATTCAAGGGCTGGATACTGATAAACCAATGCGTCTCGTTCTCCTCTTCGAGTAAACACATTCAAGACAAAATCCATTCCAGCGTGGATTATCACACTCTGGCTGTACCTAGTTACTCGGGCCCATTTCCGTCAATCAACTGTTGTTCGAGGCTTTCGGATTTTTATTCTTTCAAATTAATGTCACAACCTTCGTACTATTTGATTTTAAAGCTAAAGTCCTGTTTACAATTTTTAACACTCGGTAACTCTGGGGGGGGTCGTGGGGTTCGGGGTGTCAGAGAAATATCTAACGCGCTAGCACACGCAGGTTGCGTCAATCTATTTCATATTTTAAAGGAGGGGACGGGCATTTTTCATCTGGCCGTCGGATATCAAAGATTTCAAAATTTTCAGGCACGCTCTGCGCGCAACTGTGCAATATACGGCTATAATTTTTTCGCCGCTACGGCGCTGCCGCAAATTAAATATTATGTATAAAGTTCAATGACTTATTGATAGTGCCTTATCGCATATCTGTACATTACGTTTAAATGAATGATTCAATTTGTCATATGTTTTTTTTTTTTTTTAGGACGGCGGGGGCGGCAAAGTAGAAAAACTCAGATTTTGCACGTCGCGGCGCGTCAGATGCAATAATACAACATGCAGACACATTTTTCGCAAAGCGCACGCAACAATTGACTTGTGTGTAAGTTTAATGACTTATTGTTAGTGCTTTTGCGCTCATTCTTGCATTACTTTTAAATGACATTACAATTTGCTCTAGTATATTTGTAACGGGAGGAAATAAGTAAAATGGTCAAACATTTCGGCGGCTATCGACGATGCCAAAATTGCGAGTTATACATATGTTTAAGAATTTCTGGCAAAGCGCGAATAAAACCCCAAAACATTGTGTAGGTTTAATGGTTTGTAGTGCCTTACCTGTTGCTTTCGTTTGAAACATAATCGATTTGTTCATTTTTTCATTTTTATTTTATTTTTTTTTTTTGGCGGGGGAATTATGTTGCCTTTATAATATTTTCAGTTGTGAGTGGGTAGAATTGATACTTAATGGTTTTGCAGTGCTTTGCGGCTGTTTATTTATAATATTTTTTAATATTATATTACTTTTTTTTTTTTTTTTCAATTTATCAGTTTTTCGGGGGAGGGCATAACAATATGATTGTCCCAATATTTTCATTGGCGTGGTAATATAATGTCAAAATTTTCGGCGCGTTATGTGCGCAAAATTGCAATGTCGGTGAGCAATTTTTCGCCCGAGGTGCGCAGCAAAATTGAATAATGTATAAGTTTAGTGGGTTTGTAGTGCCTTACATTGCTTGTTATAAACATATCATTTTTCAATTTATCATTTTTTTTAGTGGATGGGGCAAAACAAAATATTTGCCCCAATATTTTCATTGGCGTGGTAATACAATGTCAAAATTTTCGGCGCGCTACGCGAGCAAAACTTGAAATTTAGCCTAGCATTTTTTCGCGCGAGATGTGCCGCAAAATTGAATAATGTATAAGTTTAGTGGTTTTGTAGTGCCTTACATTACTGTTATAAACATATCATTTTTCAATTTATAAGTTTTTTAGGGGCGGGGGGCAAAACAATATATTTTCCCCAATTTTTTCACTGGCGTGGTAATATAATGTCAAAATTTTCGGCGTGTTACGTGCGCAAAATTGCAATGTCGGTGAGCAATTTTTCGCCCGAGGTGCGCAGCAAAATTGAATAATGTATAAGTTAAGTGGGTTTGTAGTGCCTTACATTGCTTGTTATAAACATATCATTTTTCAATTTATCATTTTTTTAGAATCAAAAGATTAATAAATAAAAGAGAAAAGAAAGAGAAAAGGGTAGAATGAAATAAAAAAAGACTCCATGAAAGAAATACAAAGAGAAAGGAATAAAACAGAAAAAAAGAAAGAAAAGAATGAATGAAAAAATGAGAAAAATGGAAGAAAGATTGAGAAATGTAAGAAAATAACAAGAAAATCAAGAACGAATGAAGAAAAAACATTAATGAATGAAAGAAATAAGATACACTTTATTTTCTTTGTCTGATATTTCAGTAGCTCAGGCAAATGTGCTCGTGGAAAAAAGCATTCTTTTCAATTTAAAATTGTTTCTCAGTCGTTTGTGCAATTTATAGCTATCATTGACTCGTATGCCTATTTTGCGTTAAGCGCTGGGAGACATTTTACATGTATAAAGTGACAAATGAAACAATGAAAATATAATTGTTAATGTTTCTGCATTAACTGTTAATTCTATTAAATCTGTAAAACTCATATTACAGACTGATTGCAATGTGTAAGCAGTAGGCAGTTAATGCTGAGTAACAAAGTTGCGTTATCATCAAAACATATTGTCAATTGAAACGCTGGTCTTGGTCTCGGAAAGTGCTGGTCTTGGTCTCGGACTTCTGGTCTTGGTCTTGGACCTCTTTTTCTTGGTCTTGATCTTGGTCTCGGGGTGTCTGGTCTTAGTTTTGGTCTTGTCTTGACTACAACACTGGTGGGGATAGCCCCGGGGGGGTCGCTCTCCAGACGGCCTGTATCCCACCAACAACCTCAGAAATGCACCCTAAACGGCGTAACCTACATTACCAAATTTGTGACCCTAAATGGCGTAACGCATGAGAAAAGCTACCCTAAACGGCGTGACTCCCATGAAATCCACTCATTAGGCTAAGTGGCGTGAACTGGAAATCCACTAATTTAACACCCTAAGTGGCGTAAACAGTGAAATCAACTACTTTAATTCCCTACCCAACTGTCTTTCTCATTTAAAACATTGTTGTACATTGCAGAACCCGAAAAAGTTCAATCAATAATTCATTTATAATTTTCCTTATTAAAAAAAACGTTCATTTTGGAGATGTTAATAGATGTACTCAAATTTGCACCCCTAAATGGCGTAATCTACAAACCAAATTAGTAACCCCAAATGGCATGACATGTGAGAAAAGGCTACCCTAAGTGGCGATTGCTAGCGATTTGAGTTGAAAAAGCTACCCTTTTTCCAAAAGACGTCGACCACGTCCGAAGGCTGGAAAAGGGACCCTTTACGACACTTTTTCTGGACGCAGGTGCGTAGCAGGCCGTATGGAGAGCGACCCCCCCCCCCCCCACCCCCTCCCCCCCCCCGGGGGATAGCTCCAATAGTTATGTTCCCGCAAGGTGATTGTTTTTGCGCAAAGCCTTGCCTGAGGTCTTTGGTAAAAATACTGAATATTCAACAAATTCAGGAAGTAACTTCGCACGCGGCAGGTGTGACAGCCAGTCCTAGCTGTGATTGGTCTGCGCACGGTGGCTATCAGGTTTATCAATCTATTCTATTGGTGGGCCTAGTCCGTTTCGCGCGCAAGCTGCGTTCTTTAAAGTGCCGTGTGCAAAATCACATGCCCTAAAATTGCTGCGTTTTTAATACTATGAGGAATTGACTTCGCAACATTCGAGATATTCCTGCTTATTCGGTACGTATTTGATGATTATGCGAAATTACGTGTTATGTCAAAATGTGGGCGCCACATTCAAGAACATTTACATGTAGAAATTAAAGGCGCTCCTGCTGGAAAACGTAAACAAATCCACGTGCACGTGTTTACGCATCAACTAAAAAAATGTATCACTGTACGCTGTGTGTAGCGCTGTGCATGTGTACGTGAAGCTATGATGACGTAGTGCGGACAGTATGTTTGGTATTCAATGGAATCGGTATAGCGTGCACCATGTACCATGAGGTCACTGAATTGTATGCAATCTAGTGTACGTGTGATGAATGATCGTGCACGCATGTTCATGTGTTGTATTGTATGTGAATGTTGCAATGAATCGGTTGTGTTGTAAAATAATGACTTCAGCATCAGCAATATGGAAGAGAAGGTACTGTCAGTGTCAGACATGTCGGAGGGCATTGCTAGAGAGTTGGCACTGGCAGGTAGGTTGTGTTAGATGTTCAGTAAGTACTCACAGGTAGGAAGACATGAGTGGACAGATGTAATCGGGTAATCTTCAATAATAAGTGAATCAAACTTGGTGCTGTAACCAGGTAACCACTGACTGAGGGAGACTGTTCCAATCGTTGATAATTCTTTGACTTTGGAGCAGGGAAAAAATTAATTTTAAGTTTTTGAGGGCTACTTTTGTCGTTTTGAGCACTAGGCTAAATTTGGCTACAAATTACAATTTACATTGTGTCTGACTATGGGAATTTTTTTTTTTTGGGGGGGGGGGCTCTTTTTTGAGGGATCTTTTTTACATTACGCGGGCAAATCGCCCCGAGCCCCTGTGTATTTTGAGCGCTGCTTTGGAGTCACTTCATTCAAATGTAAACAAGCTTGTTAAGATGACAAGCATTTGATTTCCTTTATTGAATACGAGAGATATGTGCATAAGGAGCTTTAAGAATCCAGATCAACATGAATGCGGCTATGTATTTGTCATTCTGTAGACAAGAGTATTGTTGCCACGTCCAATGTGAATAGCTGTTCATTTTATATTTTAAAACTGTAACAGCCAGTCGTTGGACCACTGAACTGCAGAATCTATATCGACTTGGAGGTCAGCCACATTCTGACATTAGTTGCATTTCCGACCACTCTCTAAATCTTAGCGTCATCAGCATTCATTACTAGTACTATAGTAGAATAATATCTGGCATCTGAAAAGAAAGAGAGGGGAAAAATGGGACAAACCAGAGCAGAAGCAAGCCATTATTGAAGTCTAAATAATATGCCTGAACGAGAACGAGTCTCTGTGTGGTTGGTCAATCCCCCCCCCAAAAAAAAAAAAATCCAACGTTAGATCTTATCAATATCTTCCCAATCCTGTGTAGTCACATAGCTGCTGATTACTAAGATCATCCTGAAGAATTTCTGTAAGGCCACATGCTTTAGAAACTGACAATGGGAAAATCAGGAATATCGACAGCGATGATAGTAGTATATCACAAGGTTTTACATGCACAACTTCAGTTTTTTGCTAAATTCTAAACTTACACGTAGACTGTTTTGCAGCGACCATTCCGGTATTTTACACAACGGAGATTCAATTTGAGTAATTACTGTGGCATAGTAGTACATTTTGGTATTGAGACATAAATTTTGTATCCTCGGCATCATTTTTGCTAATGCCACACTTCTCTAAATAAGGGGTGAACCGGTGAACATACGGAAACAACTCACGAACCAATGAAATAGAAGTAAAAAAGAAAATCTGCATTGCACAATGTCAACCTCCCTGCCAACAGTGACATAATAATCAGCAGGTTGATTGTGGTCACTTACCAGGAAGAAGAAGATCTTGCAATGGAGCTGTGTACACTGAGAAACACAATGGTCCATAACTGAACCATGAGGAACCCCCTCACTTAAAACACATGGAGCAGATGCATAGTTAGGAACACTCTTTGAGTGCATTTGCTGAAATATGAATGAAACCAGTTTAATGCAGTACTAGACTAGTAATCCCATATCTCAATGAAAAACAATCTAGCATAATGTCATGGTCAATAGTGTCAAATGTGAAGGAGTAATCCAGCATTACCAGCACAGTCTCCCCCCCCCCCCACCCACCCCCAATCTGCTGCCAGGACTCCTGGCCCAGGAGTAAGTCATAAATGGCCATGCGTTTTGAATTGGGCCAGTTTTGTGTGACATGTTTTCGTGACATGAAAATTGTGTCATTTTCCATTTGAGATCCTGTAACTTTCACATACTACACCCATTATACATAAAGGTATACATTTTCTGGCAGGAAATCAACTGAGGATTCCAAAAATGCACATAAAAATGACATAGGGTATAAACATAAGAAGTTATGGAAGTGGAACCAAATATACCTGAAAATCAAGTAAAAAAAAAAAAAAAAAAATGAAATTTTGAAACAAGGAAAGAGCAGTATTGATGTACCCCACATCTTTGAAAGTGGCATTTTTGAATTCCTTTCATTTAGAGCTTTTTATAGATCTACAACATTATAGGGTTTAAGGTAATCAAAATTATTTTGCGCAAGCCTCTTTAGACATAATTTTCACAGGCGAATATTTAACTTTTGTTCTACCATAATGTTTTCATACTTACCCCTATCATAAAATTAATGCTATTTTTGGATTCCTTGATGAAAAAGCTTTCTAAAAATGTATACTTTTGCTAGGGTAGGGTGAATACTTTTCAAGTTATGAACTTTTAAAATGCAGCGAGGTGCATTTTGGAATTTTGAGTATGTTACGCTCACTAATTAATAATTAAGGTTTGTTACACTAATTAATCATTGAATATTCTAAGTTTATCAAAAATTACTTTTCTCACTCATGGTGATTTATTCATTAAAAATCATCAATTAGGCAAGATCTGTATTTGGCTGTTCTCCTTCAGTGGGCTACCAGGAGAATTTGCTCCTCTTGATCATCCTCCGCCCTGCTCCTACTGCTAATTAATCACTAATCTAGTGGAATGTAACATTATTTTTTCAAAATTTTTGGTATGAATGTGTTGCTCTCATCAAAAGCTTATTTTGATACCAAGTTCAACATCATATGTTGAATATTAGTATGAAGAAATTAAAGGTTAGTGACATGACTGGGAACACTTGAAAATGGCTCAAGAACCAAATGAGTTGAAATATATACCAACTATACACTAGCAGGAGTGGATCTCCCACCTGGGAGGATTTGTCTGTAATTTGTTTACTTAAGGAGAATCAAGCAGCCAAAAACATAGGAGTATCTTAATATTTTCCGATACGATAAAAATACGCCCCATAGAGAGCCACACAGCAGGTTTCCGTGCTCCGAGTGATATTGACATTGTTTATTTTAGAATGAGTCAACGTTTGACTACAAGATTTTCACAGGAGAATCCTTGCATAGTTTACTTGATTCTAGAGAGTTTCAGCCCAAGTTGAGGATTACCCCCAATCATGTCATTTACCTTTAAACAAATGTACCCGAAATTGTCACGCAGATGTCACAACTCCATCTATTTACCGGCCCAATTCAAAACGCATGTAGGGACAGTGATTTTCCGCGATAACGGAAAACGGACGGAATTTCCGGAAATCGCAACTTGAAACGGAAATTGAGTTTTCAAACGGAAAATCACGGAAAACCTCTTTTTTCTCCAAATTTTTACTTTATGAAAGGAAAAAACACAAAACTCAGAACAAAAATTAGAAAAAGTTGACACAAAAACACAAAAACAGCCAGAAATATTTGTTTCAAGTTTTATGTAAACGGAGTTGTCATTTTTCTTCATGTATACAAAGTCTATGGTAAAACGGAATTTCCATTTTTCAGACAAGTTGAAACGGAATTCCAGATTTTTGGAAACGGAAAAGGCCTTTTCTTGAAATGGAAAATCACTGTCCCTACGCATGGCCATATGTGGACCATAGCTGTCTCAACACTGGTATTTCCTATAAGCTGAATGTGTTTTACCATACAAACCATTCAGATCTAATACATTTCTGTCATGGATTCTGACTTGTTTTTTTTTATCTCCAGAGAAATTTGAATCAAGATGAGTAACAACGGCGCTTGCTACAAGTGTGGCCATAATGGTCACATCGCCCGCAACTGTGACCGCAATGACAACGATGATTACCGAAGTGGCGGAGGTCGTAGAGGTCCACCACGTGGTGGACAAGGTAATCTTTGTCCCCCAAAAATTGCAATTTCTCTCTAAATTTGACAGCTACATTAACCCATTGCCTCCTAGATTCTCTAGTTTCCATAATACATGGCACATCCCACTGGCGTAAATCCGTGACGTCACCCTATTCATCAAGGCGGATGCATGAATAGACCATACCCCCTTGGATGAATAGGGTGACGTCACACGATTCATGCCAGTGGCACGTCTGTTTCCAGTAAACAACGGGTTATAAAAAGTGTTATCTGTGCATGTGTGTTTGCTGGAAATGATGATTAGACCACTACTGTAATGCATTCAAAATGAATTTTTTTTTCTGCGGCCTAGTGAAGAACTTTTTCTTGAACATCTGTTTTTATGAATACATTTTCAATATGGTAATGGAATTGTCACTTGTATGTAGTAGTTGTTGCTATGTTCGGCAAGTCTCCAGCAGCTGTCAGGTTGTCAAGAACAGAAAGGTATGCATAAAATTTGCATACATTACGGAAGCAGTGTATTGAGAGAAATGTCCATGAGGGCGATTCCGTGCTAAAACTTGAAAAAATGCTAAAATTTAAAATTGCTTCTAGCTGACAACTAGTGTGATAAAATTTTTGGTTAATACCTAAATCATCTGGAACAGGTCAGTTTTGGGTGCAAGATTGTCTCAAAAGTCTAATTTTGGGGTGAAATTGTGAAAATTTGG
>JZLH01S0380884.1:26642-38658 GCA_001188425.1 Eucidaris tribuloides
CCCGATTTGCTCTAAATGCTGCACTCAGCCCACGATCATCACCAGGTAGGATTACTTCCCTGTATCGCTATACTAACATCATAAAACTGTCAGCGCGAACATTTGTGCGAGGGACATTTTCTGTTCGTTTAGGGACAATGTCGCCTGCAACAGAGTGTATTTTTCAGAGAAGTTTAGTGATTTAAATAAATGATAAATTTATAATGAATTGAATCCATATCTTGTCATACTGAAAAAAATGTACCCTTACCCATGTGTTTTCATTTTGTACTGTTATCGTTATATGATTATGTATTTTTTGTAGTGGCGCACCGTGCCAACTTCTCCAAGTATAGGCCGACTGCCTAGGTTAACTAATAATCAAAGTGGGTAGTAGAAGGGAAAACGGAAATAGGGGGTCTAGAAGATGTAATCTCAATACATTTATGTACTGCTCAGTATACACATTAGGGTATACTTGCAAAAATATTTTCCTAAAATAATTAAGTGGTTGTACAGGACAAATGTGTCGAACCCGGACATGGGAATGCGTCACCATTTCCTATGTCCCGTACGACAGCATTTTGCCGGTACAACTCCTTAATTCCAAAAATTTTGCAATCTTATAGTGTATACTGTTCAGTGTAGTAATCGCTTGTAAAAAATATGTCCAAATAAGAGAAAAGCAGTGTTTTTTAATTGAGTAAGCTAGGTCATTATGGAATTGTTCAGAGATGTCCGCGTACGAGCACTTTTGATGCCCGTAACGAACACATGCGTTCTTTGAAGAGTATTGCCTTGACACATTTTGTTAAAACGAAGAATTTTCAAATTATAGCTGTATAAAAGTAGTCTTCAGTATTATGTCTCATTGATTAGTAGAGTTCAGTCATTTTATCATGCAACTCACAGAGTCTTGGACATAAACTCAATTTTCAAAACTTGACTTTCTCTGCGTTCCGTACGACACGCAACATTTTCATCTCTAATTCACCCATAAAGAACAAATTTTTGTTGGTTGTCATTACTTCACTAGGGTACCCACTAGTACTTTATAATTACCATAAAACAAATCTTCATCGCTCAAGCACTTCGCCATGAGACTTGAAAATATTCTCTAAATGTCCCGTACGACACGCACGGAATCGCCCATGACACGTTTTTCATGGAAAGGGATTCTAATTTTGAAAACCAGATTAGTTGATAAAGATTAATAATGGCAAAATTTGACTTAAAAATTGAATAGTCTTTCTTTGTTGTGCTTTCAAACAATGTTTTCCGAGCCTTGGTCATTGTTTTTGAATTCCCTAATTCACTCACATGTAGTTCATATTCTGTGGCACAGTTCTCAGTCAAACTTGGATTTAAAACGAAATCAACTTCATGTTAATATTGACATTGCTCACTTGATATTTGAAACAGAGGGTGTGTGTTTGATTTGTGTGTGATTTGAAAGTGGGAAAGAAAGAAAGACAGACGAAGACTTTGGTGTGTGTACATATCTACGTACGTGTACGTGTCTGCAAATTACTTCAAATTGAAGTTTAACAACTTTACTGTTGTACACAGGTCGTTCGTCTGGGAGCAAAGGTAAGTCTTTGTGTACATACGCAAATCTGGCTGCATGCCTGAACTCACCTCTTGTGCTCAGCACAGACTTTGTTGAGGCTAGTCACTTGTGCTTTTACTGTACACGGTATCACAGGTGGGCCCACCCATTGCATTGGCATTTTATCGGTTGTCCGGCTATAGGGCAGTAGCATATGTTCACGGCAGGAAGGCCTTAACAGTAGATTTTCTCTAATTTGAGAAATATTACCTTACTTGATATTTGCACTTAACAGACTGACGGAAGGATCTAAAAATAACACACTACTTTGATTTCATGTGCAAAGATCCAATGGTTTTCAAGTTGGAGACAATTTAGTGTTAAGGACCTTCTGCCGGGAACATGATAGGGCCCTTCTGCCAGACAATGCTGTGTTGATAGCTAGACAAAACTGGTAAGCCTGGCATGAAAATCCATTCAGTTTTGGTTAAAACTGTCAAACAATCAGGTACTGAGTACCACGAAAATGACATTTATTCGTGTGCAAGGTGTGCTACTAGATCTGCCATGCAAACTTGTCATTTGGACTTTGACACAGGTGAGAGAAATTGTGACCTGCAATTTTGGGCTTATAGGCTTTGTACATGATAGATTGATGATATCATGAAGAATAGATGTAATTAGACTTCAGATGTCATAATCTTTTGGGGAAAGTACAACTTTCCATTTGAAATACATTGAACTATTTAGGGGCTTAAATACTTTCTGTTCATGCTATGTATAATTTCTGCAAATACTGTATTTCCAATTTGAGGACATTTCAGTTCCAGATATAACCTAGAGGTTTCCTTTTTACGGGAAATCCACCCCACCCCCACCTCCCCCCCCCCCCCCGAAAAAAAAATAATAAAAAATACTTTTTTTTTCAAGAATACTGAAAAATATGTCCAATTGCAATGCTGAGAAACACAAATTGGTCCAAATGTGACAATACTACCGTGTAATAGGGTAGAGTAGTAGTAGCATGATTGTTGTGTATACTTTGATAGTACTGGCATTGTTGTGTGTTACTTTTAGATGAGAAGTATAACTTCAAGAAGTTCAAGTTAGCTTATTATTTATCATTTATTCATTCTCAAATAAAGATTCTAAGGCTGTAAAAAATGAGGCTGCCACTTAACATCACAACACATTAAAAATTTAGAAAGTAGTAATGGATTGCTTGTTATTAATTCAAATAAATTTCAATGTTGGAGTGATGGGAGGAATTAACATTTTTGCTCATTTGTTTTTTCGCCTTTGAAGTGTGGTACATCTAGGAGATGAGATGAAAGTTAAATTTGATATTTATAAGTCTGTTATAACGGGCTAAGTACTTAAGTTACCTTTTTCGGAAGAAAAAAAATGGCCCTGTCCCAACAATTCTCATTTCTCTTATTTGAAAAGTAAATGAGAGCAATAGTTTAATCAAACAAGCAGTGCAGATCACATTCCAGGGGCACGCACTGGCTTATTACTGGTCAACTTACACTTTCATAATGAAAATGTCAATAAGATTAAAATGTCAATAAAATTAAGGACACATAACCAGCGAATGTGGTTTTGCACTTATCCGGAATGATTTGCAGTGAATTTCCAAACGGTTTGTACTTGAAATAATTTTTGTTTGATGTACACGTATTTGCACAAATTGTGAACTTTGAAACTCAAAATGTTTACTGTGAAATATGTCGGATTTCAGTGTTGACTTTCATTTTCCATGTGTGAGTCCACGTAGCCCTGATCCCTTCGACGCTAATATGAAATAATCTACTGCTAACTGAGGTATTAAAGTGCGTCCCGTCACTCCTGTGTATTGCTTTGCAGGTAGAACGTAGAAGTACATGTATGACCATAGTATTAGATTATCCTTAGATCAGTTGCATATTGTGGCATGTTTTGTGAGATTCATATTCAATATAATTTTATGACGTAATTGTATGAGTGACTTTTACAATAATAGGCCATGTGGTGAAAAAGACGGCAAATATGCAAAGAAGATGTGTTGATGAATTAATTTTCATTATACACAGTGGAACCTCGTTATAACAAGAACCTCAAAACCATGACATTTACCTTTTTATGTCGGTTTCTTACTATTATTAGGGTACAAAAACAAAGAAATATAAAGAGTTGGGACCTGCAAAATCACCTTGTTATAACAGGATTTTGTTATATCTGACCTCTTTATATGTGGTTCCACTGTGAAACTAGTTACACATTCCCACCCTAAAATGGGGCAACAAAAGTGTAGTTGAGAATACAAATCCATGAACTGGGGCCTGTTACCATTGGAGAAAAGACTTTTAACCCATCTGTGACTTCTGTGTCCAGAATGAGCCAAGTCTAGGCTTGCTAGTACTCGCCCATAGCAATTTTTACATGTAAATGACTAGGCTTATGAAGATTCATTCTTCACCTTTTTTACACAAGTGTTTCTGTGGAAAGAAGTGATTTTCAAGAGCAAAATATGTTTATTATTTTGACAGTAATTTTACATATAAGTAGCTCAAGATGAAAAGAATGTGATGAAAAATATTCTAGTATTTTGTGCGATCAACTTCTTTGCTTTTTACAAGGAGGAGTTATTTGTTATTGAGTCATTTTCATTATTGTTGGCAGTCCTGCTATATCTGATAGAATCTCTGAAATCAATGAGAATTAAAATGAAAAAGAAAAGAAAGAAACTTTATCACACCTGGGGGTTACAGAGTGCATACATTATAAATAAAGTATACCAATTACCAAATACTGACATAAGCACACTATTGACACTAGCAATCTAGCACCCCCGCCCCCTGAAAAAGCACAAAAAAAATAAATAAATAACAAAATACATATAAAGCATTATAATGAAATAAGCCATGAAATGAAAATAGATACAATGAAATAAAAGATTACATTAATAATGTAATTTACCCTAAAATGCATCCATGTATCACCTCCACTCTGACAGTAATATCATGTCCAATCTTTCTACCCAACCCAAATTTTTTTTTACAACTCAGCAAACAAGTGGTTCACACCCTGAAACCAGTTTTTAAATCTAGACTAATGTTTTTTATTGTATTGTTTTGTTTTTTTGTTATTACTCACCATATTGAGTTCGTGCCTACAAGTGCATACCATCTGGGTACACACTTCCAGAGTCCACTGCCCCAGAGCCTGGTGATGTTTGTACGTTCATGTGATCAAATCATGTGCATCAATTCAGAAACAATACAACAAGTGTGACCAGTTTCAACATTTGCAAACATCTGGATTTGACATGAAATGCATGACGTCACACACACAAACCATCCAAATCAAAGCACTTTCACATCAAAATATGAATTATTACGCTAGAAGTAAAGACCTAAAGCATAGGGAATATAAGGTGTAATGTTAACTGTGTTTACTTTTTGAAATAAGCATTTAAGTAAAATGTTGATTTCTTTGTCACATTTCAGATTCAAATTTATTTTATTGTCATGTAAAGCATAAAATTTCATATACAGTCTGATAATCATAAAATGCAGTTTAAAGACAAAAAAAATAGCAGATTAATTATCAAAACATATGACAACATTGACATACCCAAAAAGGCATGGTAATAATTACAGTATTTAGCTTTATAAAAAACCAACATAGACTTTGAAAAACATATAAAAAAAGAATACACGAAAGATGCCTACTTGCAAAAATATACTGGATGGCAATAGATAAAAAGAAGAGGAAGAAGGAAAAGGAAAGAAGATAAACAGGAGAAAGAGTGAAAGGGAAGGAGGAAAATGAAAAAGAGAAAAGAAAAGAATGGAAGTAAAAAGAACAGGAAAAAAGGAAATGGATAGATGGAAGAAAAGAAGAGAAGGGAAAAGTAAGATGGAAGAAAAATTAAGAAAAGGTAAAAACGGAAAAAAGATAGAAGGAAGGAAAGAGCATACTGGTACGTTTCCTCATCCCTTTATTTTCCTTCTCAAGGTCAGCAAACGGGCATTCAAAACAGGCCTAGCTGTTATATTGGTGCAAGTTATTGGTGCAAGTCACAAGCCATGAAAAGTATCGATAAGGAGTCTAAGGACAAAGAGAATTTCAAAGTGACAAAATAAAGCTGTACTTATCTAGCATGACTGGTCTTCAAAAACTGGAGCCATATCTCTGATATTCTTCTAACTGCCAAAGTTTATTCATGCCAAAAAGAAATCTTACCATGGTGTCAATTTTGTTTTTCTTCCATTGTTGCCATAGATACCTGCTACACCTGTCAGGAGCCAGGGCACATCTCCTCCCAGTGCCCCAACGCTGACTCGGAAAATAGTACGTATGTGGTGTGAACGGCGGCCATTTTGCTTCCCTTCCCCTCCCCAACTCCCAACCCCCCCCCCCTTATTCTTCCAATCCAGCACATCCCTCTCATGAGAGTATTGTTGTACCAAGTGCTGAAGGGTGCAATATCAGAAACACGCACGTGATGTGTCCAGTAGACTATAAACTAACTAGAACTACGGTGCAAGTAAAAAAAAGTACAATCTTCTCGTGCTAACGGAGGGTGAGTGGCATCAAGCAGTTCCGGAAAGTCTCGAGGGACGGAGCTACCACCTTTTGAGCTAGGAGGGCATTTCATATGGGTACCACTGGGGAAGGAGCTACGTTGAAATGCAAGAGTTCTGCAGTGTTGCTGTCTGTATTGGAGATGATGGCCTCTGGTCAGGTCTGGTGAAGACGAGGAAGGGTGGGGCAGGGGGAATGGCAAACAGTCCATTGATGATCCTATACAGCAAGATGACTTTGCTGTGGGTCCGGCGTTCCTGGAGGGACTGCCACTGGAGGTTTAGGATCATCTGTGCTACGCTGCTCTGCTGACTTTAGTCACCCTTCATAAATCTGGCTGCATGTCACTGGACTGTATGAATGTGGGAGATGAGATCTTTGGTGTGAGGATCCCATACAGTAGAAGAGTATACTAAACTTGGGAAGCAGGGTTGGCCGGAGTGGGAAATACTGGCGGTAAATACCGCCTCGATAAATTTTGAGGAAAATGGGAAATAGTTTGAAATACAGGGAATTACTACGAAAGACGCTTCTTGAATATTTTCAGGTATTGCTTAGGTATTTTCCAAGTATTTTCTAGTATTTCCCTGTACCCCCATATACATGTACATTCAGGGCAGCAGTGTATCCGATCCAAGGTTGACCTTGAGGCCAGTTTTTGGAGGCCTCGATCCGTGGCACCTGTACAAACCCTTTGGAAGGTAGTGTTTTGGAGCGGCCTCGTCCTCGATCCGTGGCATCTGTACAAACCCAGTGGGAATGTAGTGTTTTGGGGCGGCCTCAGTCTCGGAACTTGTGGCTTCAGATACAACTCGGCAGGGCAGGAAATAGAACTTGAATAAGTTCAGACATGCATTCCTGACATGTTCTGATAAGTGCTGTATCATTTGTTATTTCCAAAGCTGGATGACTGACAATGAATACTGGACAGTTGTGAGTTAACTTTTGAACAACATTTGACTTCCCCGTTTGCCAGTCATTGAAGGGTCAGGGAATTTGAGAAAAGTCCCTCAAATTAGGGAAAAATTATGGAATTGTTTGCCCAGTGATCCGTCTTTCTCACAAAGAAAGAAAAAGGTCAAAATGGATGATCCTGGAACTTCCATCATGGGAAAAATGGGGATTTTTTTTTTCTTCAATTTAATGATTTCAAGAATCTGATTTCTTCTTTTTCATCTCTTCGTCCTTTTTCGTTTGTTCCGTTTCTTCAGTCAAGTGCTACAACTGCAACAAGACGGGGCACTACAGGCGTGACTGCCCGGAGGCGAAGAGCTGCTACAACTGTGGCAAGAGTGGCCACATTGCCAATGAGTGCAGCGAGCCCAAGTCCGGTGGCGGCGGTGGCGGGCGTGGTGGTGGTGGCCCCCGGGGAAGTACAGCTTGTTACCGTTGCAATCAGGAGGGGCACCAAGTCAGTAATTGCCCCCAGCTGACCTGCTACAGGTAAGTGATGTCAAATGTGAACTTAACCCGTTGGCTACGGGAACCAGATGTGCCCTGTGTTAAGTCTATGGGATTTTCAGAATCTTGGAGGCAACGGGTTAACTTCCCCCCCCCCCCCCCAACTTTTTGTTGATATCGGGCCACCAAGGTGGTGCGAGACTTGACGGATCCTTAGCAAGGCTAGCAAGGTTTGTTTATGAAACTTGAATAACTTGCGACCATTCGCCTGTTTCTTACCAAATCTTGATTGCAGATGCCCTGTAGGGACATCTTAAAATTTCCAAACAGCCTACAATTATTTGCTCAATGTATCCTTGTAAAGCTGGTCATGGCCCAAAGACACCTAGAGCATGGAGGATTATGTAGCTCACTTTTCTTAAAACTATGATCATTGTTACCTTATGTCTGTAAAATAATTGACTTATTTTTCCAAGTGAACAGGAAAGATATAAAAAAAAATTGGAATGTAACATGATGTCTTTGCTCATGTTGGAATCCACCTTTGAATTAAGTTCCTGTGTTTATTCCATCGTACATACTTTTTTCTGTCCCTCCCATTTGCAGTTGCGACAGGAAGGGACACATGGCCCGCGACTGTCCCAACAGCGACGGCGGTGGCGGTGGCGGACGTCGCCGTGAACGCGGCAACTACGACCCCAAGTGCTACAGCTGTGGCCAGACTGGGCCACATCGCCCGGGATTGCGTTGCCAGCGCTTGAACCATCAAACCCCACTCCGGCTATCTCCACAAAGATTCTGGTTTCCGGTCAGTTGATAGGGGGTAGTAAATGACAGGAGCCATATTTTGAGAAACAAAAAAACGAAACAAAACCACAAAAATTGAGAGTAAGGCAAATTTGGCTGACATCGCAAAGAAAACATCAGTGCGGAAATTTATCAAACAATTGCATCGACGATAAGAGTTGACAAATTAAAACTAAAAATGGTATGTACTAAGGAAAAAAACAAAAGTGTGATGATGCAAAATAATATATAAAAAGATGTCTGGTTCATGTGGGGGCAGGCCTTGACTAAGCGGCCGACATGTTCCAAGCCAATATACTGGCAGATCAGCGCCGGGCCATCTGTGATCTGTCAAGTTTAAAGGGGAGAAAAACTAGCCAGTGTAGATCTGGTGTGATCGACTGATATTGATACTGGGCGTTGTGTTAGAGTGTAGAGTGGAGTGGAGTTTGGTGGAATACTACCCGTCTAACATCTAGGGTTAGTAAAATTCAATAAAAAATAAAAAAAGTACAAAAAAATGTTTACGAAATAAATTATACGATTTCAAATGGTATATGTGTACAAAGACTCGTAGATGAGGTGAACGCGTGTCTAATTTCATTTTCGCTTAATCAGAATAAAATAGAACACAACTGTGTGCAGGTTGTTGTTGTTTTTTTAAGGAAGAAACTGATTTATACAGATTCTAAAAATATGCGAGATCACCAATTGTCTGTTGCAAGTAGGTTAACCCGTTGGAGACAATTTGATTTCTGTAAATCACGCATTCTCAATTTAACCCAACCCGAGATATTCCATTCCTAGTATCCAACGGGTTAATGAAATGAAGTACTCCAGAGATGCCACTATGGGATTGCTCTGTTTGTAAATTTTAGAAGTAAGTTGAATGATTTGTTTTGATTACGAAATGAAAGAATGTAAATGTCGGATATATTGCAGATCATTTCGGCTTGTAGAAAAGTTGGATGTACTTGTACGTAAATGGGGGACAAAGAAAACATTTCCCCGATCTTTCCAGCGAGTGTGGGCACGTAACTGTTGGAAAATATTTGTATGTGAGTTATTGGGAGGAGCCAGCGCCTGTGAATTCGTTTGTATGTGGCGCTAGACAAATGCTGCTATTTCACCATCATAATTATCGTCATCATCATCACCTTCAAATCTTCATCCATATCATCACTATCATCACCTTCATCACATCATTTCATCATCATTACCAACATATCATCATCACCATCATCATCAACATCATCTTTTTTGTTTATCTTCATCATCATTTGAATAGAGGAATGTACTTAAATGTAACAGGCATCTTTATCTGGAGAAATCTACAAGGTAGCGACTGAAATTCAATCTCAGTAACTTGATGGGCAATATGTTGTCCTGCAGAAAGATCTGTAAAATATTGTCAGGTGAATTTATAATAGAAAGGAAAGTTCCATTTAGCCGACTTATGGTGGGTACTTGTTGTACCAAGGATAAGTAGGGAAAAGAATGCGTAACGTTTTTCCTCTGATCAATCTGGTGTTCCAGTTAGTTGTGAGTTTCTTTTGACGTACATCCAAACTGAAGATACAGTTTTTGTTTTCTGATCTAATGTGTTTTATATCGAAAGATTCTTAACAATTAAAAACTTTGGTTCACTTGAAATTTAGTAATCTTATTGCTTGTTGAAGGTATTAAAATTGTCTTGTTCACTCACTGAATGAGTTTATTTCTAATTTTTCCATCTTTACTAAATACCTATGTAATATGGTAAATATAATTTCATTATTTCATTGCTAATGCGTTATGCTTACAGTGTATGCCGTGCTTACAGTATGAGAATATTACTGTTGTGACATTTTAACTAGTAATTTGTAATCATAATTGAATATCATTTTAATGCAAGCTTGCTTCTGTAGCAGTCATATTGACATGGTTCAAAACATCATACCTTCATTTCTTAAGTAATGCTATTGTTTTTGTTTTGGAGAGCTAGTGTTTTACCTACAAAGGAAATCTTGAGATTTAAAGTTGTGTTACTCAATACGTTCATAATCTTGCAAGTGTTTTAAAATTGTATGGGATGTGTTTGAATTTTTTTTTAGTTGTTTAAAGGATTAAGTGGTTGTGTGATTAAGTGTAATCAAGAGAATTAAGATTAGAGAGTCTGTATTTTGTCATGAATTAGTATATTTCTAGTTATATCTGTATACTGTTGAGACAGCTGAACATTTATGGCAATGTTGTATTACAGTGAAATAAATACAAATATGTTACCTGCTTTCATACAATGAATTTACATTTACATATAGGTTGCTGGAAACTTGAATCTTGATATTTTGACTCGGAAGTTCCATTCAGAGAAAACCATTACCCTAAAATAGCTTGTGACAGATTATCCTAAGAGGAAATAAATTTAATGTTTATTGTTTCCACATGATAAAAAAAGTCGGGGGGGGGGGGGGGAATGGTCACTTATTTCACATATGCTTACAAATTATACCTCGACCAACAACATCAATTAATCAGTCATTGATGATTGATTTTTGTAACTGAAATTTTGCGTGTGATGTTGTCATATATAAAACTACTACCAATGATCGCCAGATTTTCAATGTGTACGTTCCCAACAGATATGTAAGTGTATTGCCAAATTTCATTTCTCAAAAACCAAGATGGGCTCTCATTATGAAGGTGTGATTATTTGCACATTTTCCATTAGTGTACTAATTTCTAAGGATGTTTGTACCCTCTAAGTGTTTTAAAGCTCAGTGACATGATTGGGAGAAATAAAAAATGCCTTTAGAACCAAACTAGTTGAAAGATATACTGAAAATATACACCTGCTGAAATGGATCTCTTTGTTGGAAGGATTTGTCTTGAGTTTGTTTTCTTAAGGAAAATCGAGCATGAACTGGCCAGCAATTTAATTCTTTGGAGGCTCTGGAGAATTAAATCCCATAGAAAGCTACACTACAGATTGGTCTGTCACAAGGCATTCTGATGGAAGTTAATTTAAAATGAATCAACTTTTGACTACAAATTTTTACAGAATCCTTGCATAGTTTACTTGATTATGGAATAGTTTTCACCCCAAGTTGAGGACTACCCCCAATCAATGTAATTTACCTTTAAAGTGGATAACCGCAGATACATTCCTGCATTCAGAGATTACGAACAATGACAAAGAAGGAAATAGTGAAATGTTTTGAAACAAATTTGTTGAACGGTTTCAAGAGTTATGTTTGTTTCAAAGTTTATTTGATGCTTGTTATGGAGGATTGTAAATTGGCAACTCTACTAGCTTTTAAGTTGAAAGGTGTGGAGAACTCTCCAGTTGGTTTTGTACACAAATTTTTTCACTTATTCTCACTTTTTATCAAATATCTGATTTGCTCTTGCTTGTTGTGGCAAGTATGTCCTAGCAAAAAGATTCTAACATGTTTTTTTGAAAGAATTTAGATACTTTCTCAACTGTCACTCTCCGGAAACTGCAAATTATTGGAAAATTTGTGTACAAATCCAATGGGAAGTTCTCACCAACTCTTCATTTGAAAAGTGGGTAGAGTTGCCAATTTAAGGATCCTCCATAAAAGGATCAATAAACTTTGAATAGAAAAAAAAAAAAAAAAAAAAAAAAAAAAAAAGAAAAAAAAAAAACAATCCTAACTCTTAACCGTTCAACCAAATTGTTGTTCAAACTTTCACTATTTCCATCTTGTATTGTTCCTGTACTCTCTGATT
>JZLH01S0380902.1:6664-17572 GCA_001188425.1 Eucidaris tribuloides
ATAAAACCATTGAATATGGCCTAAAATACGATTAAACATACCATATTGTCAATTTGCCAAATTCTGTATTACAATTTGGCGCGCCGAGCGCGCCGAAAATTTTGGACATTTTTTTACTTTTGCCCTTCCCCCCCCCCAATCTGAAATATGGATCGACGCTCCTGACAGGTTTGAAACTGTACCTATCACTAAAAGGTAGGAAGAATAGTTTGATGTGGCAGGGTTGAAGATGTTAAAGACACTATATAACAGTGTGGAAGCCCCATTTAAAAAAAAATGTCAAACTATGCTATCTGACATATCTGACAGTGTTTGGATGGACAAATAAACACCATAGAACACAAAACTTTAGACAGTTATGCAGTCACTCGCAGATAAAAATCGGCAAATGAATAGAATATCAATTGATAGAACATTCTGCCACACAGCAGTGTATGGGTGGAAACTGGAATGGTCGGTCAATGATTTTCACTGTTTTAATGCACTTAACGATCGTTTTGAACTACAATTTTTCAGGGCTTCATTTTTAGATCTTATCAAAGACACTGGTAGCATGAAGAATCATGTAGCTCAGATTTTTTTTAAACTGGAAACATTGTTATACTATGCCTTTAAGATTTTCTTTAGGAGTAACAAGAATGAAACAATTAGAAAAGAGTTTGTTGATAGGTACAAAAAATGTATGAAGGGTATGAGATATGACGAGAGGTGAAGACTGCGGTGGTTTAGGTATGCCCAGTTAGGAAAGATGTGGGGTACACTGGGAGACATTCGTTTGAAATAATGCCACCAGGACATAGGGAGAGAGGTGGACCAAAAAGGGTGTTTATGGATGTGGTTAGAAAGGATATGAGGATAATTGGTGTGACTGAGAACATATCACAGAATAGATCGAAATAGAGAGATTGTATTCTCTGTGATTACCACTAATTTGTGGGGCGGCCTTAAGAGAAAAGAAGAAAAATTCTATACTGTGAATGATTAAGGATATATTTTATCACATTTAGAGTGTCTTAAAATCTATGCACCCCTCCTATTATTTGAACACTTACCTGATAAGTTGGACGTTGTTTCCATGTGTGACTCAGTCGAAGTTGGAACAGTATCTGTTGTGTTTGAATAAAACAGTATAGTCTGGAGACTCGAAATTTTGAGAAATTCAATTTCATAAACTTTGAAGTCGTGTCCAATTAATTTAAAACGGAATTCTGTTTTCCATTTACCAAATAATTATGGGTGTAACAGAGAAGGTTTGAAAACAATGGTTTGGCTTCTATTTGACGATTGTTATTGTTTGTGGTTATGGATATTGCCTCCACAACAATTACAAGTTGATTTCTCTACAGCAGCAACGACACAGCAGGTTCAAATCACCTAGTTTTACTGATCGGGAAAATAGCAACATAATATCATTTGAAGATATAATAATAATATTATAACAGCTTCATTCCATTTTCCATTTCGAGATATTTATGATAGTTTTTTACGTGTAGTTTATTCATTTTTTCTCTCTCATTCATTTTGTCTTATTATTCTTATCTTTTATTATTATTATTATTATTATTATTATTATTATTATTATTATCATCATTATTATCTTTTTCGCTTTTTTTTTAGGGGGGGGGGTTGCTGGGAAGGTGTAGCAATGAGGAAAATGTTTCTACTTACGGGAAATATTGACTGCCCGAAGCTGTATACAAAACCCCTTTTTAGTATTTGAGTGATCACTGATGAAAATCACATAGATCCTGGAGTGACTAGACATGAAGGATAAATTACGTAGCACTCTCCCGTCGAAGTGGCCTGTCCATCGCCTCCAGGTGGTGCCTTGATTTGAGAATCGATTAATGTTGTCACCAATCAAAAGGTAGTCTCCTGGCGCCTCGATATCGATTGATTGTACCGTGACCGAAATTTTGAAATTTTGAGGTACAATAACATCCCAAAGTTGGTAAGCATTGTTAGGATACCCTGCAGGGAAATTTGGCGACTTAATTGTGAGATTTCCATCTTCTGCGAGGAATATAATGTTTCCTGAAAATAAAAATAAAAACGTTTTAATGTAATCAGGACAATGTTGTTTTTGATCAAGTATTTTATTTTCTTTTATTGGAAAGTAATATAATTATACAGTGTGTCTCAAAAATAATTGTGCAAGTCAAAAGCGCCCCCTTAGGTAATGAGAAAAACATTTTTGTGACGTCATGCTTACATCACCTTCAAGGGCATAGTCTTACCTTTCAAATGCCGTTTGTTCTGTTCAATTTGCTTGTTTTAATCTTGAGATATGTTCAATTAACAACAAAAAGGTAAAATCACAAATGTGCCACTTTTACTACAGTCAATATAGCATCAGGCCCTCTTCCCGTAAGAGTGACACAGATGTGATTCCACCGTTTTGTTGTTTACAAGATATCTCGAGATCAAAACAACAGAACAAACAGTTTTTGAAAGCTAAGGCTTTGCCCTTGATGTTGACGTAAACATGTGTCACAGCAGTAATTTCTAATTGTCAAAGAGGGCGCTTTTCACTTGAACAATGTTTGAGACGTGCTTCAGCATGTCTCAAAAAATGCTGCAAGTAAAAAGCGCCCTCTTTGGCAATTAGAAAAAAATCTGGTGACATTATGCTTACATCACCGTTAAGGGCAATGTCTTTAGCTTTCAAATGACATTTGTTTTGTTCATTTTACTTGTTTTATTCTCGAGATATGTTGTCAAAAACGAAAGGGTGAAATCACAATTTTGACACTTTTACTCTGGACTGCAGTAAAAGTGGCACAATCGCGATTTTACCCTTTCTTATTCAAATTAACATATCTCAAGATTAAGAAAAGCAAATTAAACAAAACTAACGGTATCTGAAAGCTAAGACTATGCACTTCATGTTGACGTAAGCATCATGTCATAAGAGTATTTTCTAATTGCCAAAGAGGGCGGTTTTCTCTTGCACAATTTTTTTTGAGACACACTGTATAAATTCATACTGGATCCTATGCAGAAGGCGTGCATAAGTAAAACTGCGTAGACTTTGCATACGCATCGGTCGTGTCCTAGGCCCCTATCACAAATTGTGTCTGAACCAGAGGCGGCGGAACCGGGGGGGGGGGGGCACTTACTAATCTACTCATTTTTGTCGATTAAAACGATTCTCCTTCCTTATTATGTTATATTTTCTTCATGTTTCATTCATTTTCTTTCTTGTTTGTGGGCGTCTGACGGGGCGCGGACATGTATTCAGTACAGAGAAAACATCATTGGGTAAATTATGTTCAATGAACATTTTGCGCAGAAAAAGAACATTGCATCTCATCGTAATGCCCTCATTGGGGTAGCAAAATTAGGCCCTCCCATCTGCTTGCCCCACTACCGCCCCCATTTCACTTAAAGGCAAATAATGCCATTTTTTCTAAGTTTAATTTGCCTTATTTTGTTTTATACCCATAATGAGTGAAGTAGAACCTATTTGAAATCATTGAAGGAGATTTTCTTTTATTTTTTTATTGGTTGTTTTATGTATTTTGCCCCTTACTCACATCGTAGATTAAAGAGAATACATATACTTCCAACGAAGAGGCACATTATGTGAATAAAAATTGCATTTGGCCTCTCACCTTAGTGCCATCGGGGTGGCATATTTGGGCCCTCTCCATCTTTTTCCTTGAAAACATGGCCTATTTTATGTGCTCTTCAAGCGGTAAAAAGTGTCTTTCGTGAGGGAACTTTCCGACGGTCGCCTTTTCATCTCTTCAACAAAGAAACCCACTTCTTAAGGAGAATACCCCTTTTTCTTTAACAGAACTTCCGGTATTCACTGGTGCATCATGACTATGTAATTCATAACGAAACTACGTGCTTAATCATCTCTGCCCCCTTGAAGTGTATATGTTCTTCATCTTTTTAACACACATCAAAAATTTTGAGTTGTAATTAGCGCCAGAATAGACCACAAAGCGAGTTTTACAACTTAACATTTCCAAATGTTTCCAAACCGCTTGCTCGCTACGCTCGCGCGTGGAGTAGATATATTTCATGTTTTAATGATCAGAAATCCCCTTCCCCTTTGTTACATTACTGCAAAGAAAAGTACTTCAAGCCGAAAAGTTTTTATCGAAACAGATGTTCTTCATCTTAATTTTTAAAACACTACGAAATAATTCAGAGCTGTAATTAGCTCCAAAATAGACCACAAAGCGAGTTTGACAACTTAAAAGTTCTAAATTTTCTCAAACCGCTCGCTCGCTACGCTCGCTCGCGGAGTATGTGTATACATTTCACGTGTTTTAATGATCGGAACCCACTTCAAAAAAGTTTTTTTTCAAGTTACATTGCCACAAAAAACAGCAACTTCAGGCAGAAACGTAAACTGATGGTGATAATATCTGCATGCGCCCAATGCCCCTTTGGACATATTTACCCTTTTTCGTCTTTGCCCCCCAAAACGAAAATACGTTCCGCCGCCCCTGGTCTGAACTAAAGCAAAATGTTTGGAAACTGCAATATTATACAACGTTTTCATTAGAATATTTTATATCAAATCGTTTATCATTCCATCTTTCCGGCAGACGTTTTACTTTGTTTTTAGCAGACTTACAAATTAAAGTTTTACATACTGGAAAATGTATTATAATTATGCACATTCAGTCAGCTAATTAAACAATTGTCTTCTTACTTGAAGAATTAACAGCTTCAATGGTGAGGTTGAAATCTGATTCGATGTTGTCATAGGTTTTGGTGATACGAAATCTTATCCAGATAGTACTCGTTAGTGACGTCACAGTATGTGGAATTGTGTTCCCACTGAAACTGGCAAGTCTCGAGGTCGAGGGCGGATTCTCATCAGTGACGTCATCGGCAAGCACGCCATCACCGATCTCGAGGAATTCATAGCCACGACTCAAATCGAAGTGAAGAAAATAAACCTCTATCTTGGGGTCAGTAGTGGTATTAACAGTCCACACGAAGTGTTGAACGTGATTACCGAGGCTCTGACTAACATTATTGACATTTTCAGATGATAGACTTACTTTTTGACCATATTCAAGAGTAAAGTGATGTCGATATGTATTATAATCTGTAAGATGTTAGAAATAAATTATCTGTTAGTACATGTAGATGTTTGTATTGGGGATGGGGTAAACACTAAAATAAAATAGAGAAAACTTTTACAATTTTTGTGCATTCATTTTTAGTGTTTTATTGTTGTCTGATTGACACTTAAGACCCCAAAGAATAGCACATTTCCTTTTATTTTTTTTTAAACAGCGTTGCACTTTAGGAAAAAATGGCTCTGAAAATTCCCCATTTTTTCACACAATTGACATCATTTACGATACGTATTAGCACTATTTTGCGTTGAAAGAGTTCTAATTATCATTACCCTTCACTAATTGTTACTATCAAAACCATGTCGGCGTCAAAATGGTGCTAGTAAATACTCACAAAATGGTGATGCGAAAATGGTTCTGCTATATACGACAAAATGGTTTTAAAAAAGAATCATTTAAGAACCCCCTTTCTATGAGTGTGTTCTTATGATCCTTATTATGTTTTTGGCATGTTTTAGAATAAGTATAATTGTTATCTGTGTGGTATCAGAACAATTTACACACAAAAAATATTTCTTTACTCACCATGAACACTGACTGCTTCAAATTTCATCCAAAACCCCTTTCCTGAAATGTCGTAATCACTGGTGAAAATCACATGAATAGAAGAGCTATTAAACATGTGGACAAACTTTTCCGAAGTCCTGTATTCCCCACAGCGTGTCCAATTTCTCCATGATAACGATTGGGTAGAAAATGGTTCTGCGGATTCGAAGATGTAAAGATGATCTCCTTGAATTGGTATTTCGGTAAGTCGCAAGGTAACCAAGATGATAGACCCGTCAGGTACTGTAATATCCCTCATAAGGTACGTGTTGTTGGGGTAGTGTTTCGGGTAATTTGGCGATGCTAATGTGGATGAACCACCCTCACTGATGTTGAGAGTTTCTAACAAAGCGATAAAAAGGCAATGAAACCTGAACTTGTCTTTTTTGTCAAACCTAAACACAGTACATCCGTTACAAAACACAAGGGTCAGTTACAAAACACAAGGGTCCGTTACAAAACACAAAGGCGTAGATATCAATCTTGAACGACGCGCCTAAAAAAACAATAACAACAACAACAACAACAACAACAACAACAACAACAACAACAACAACAACAACAACAACAACATAGTAACAGACACAAGGTAAAACACTAGTATGTATCAAAGTAAAACGTGGATGCGTAATCGATAAAAACTATTGTAAGCTGAAGTTATTGTCAGGTATGAATTATTTTAATTAATACATGGGTGAATCATTTCAATCAGAACATCATACGTTGTAAACAGTACAGTGTATGTTCTTTTTTTAATTCGTAGCTACGAAAACACAGGATTTTCTCCATCATTTGCCAAAGAAAATATACAAGACATTTTCCTCTAGCTACAATCACCAATTATCTACACTATTCTGCCGAAGTTATACATTAAAGTCTTTTTGAATTTAAAGGAATTAACATTCAAAAGTGAGAACGAAAAGATACACTCTTAAAATGTTGAGCAACATACTGTCCACAAAACAATTGGTTAAAATATTTATCCAACTCTGGGTAATTTTAAACTAATACTGGGTAGTTCTCACCCAAAGCACACATTAATGGTTGAAAACTACCCAGAATTGGATAAAGTTTCAACCAATTGTTGTGTGGACAGTATGTCGCCCAACATTTTAAGAGTGTATACTTCTGAGATAAACGTGTCAAAGACAGAGATATCTCTAAATTAAAAGCAAAGAAGGTACAATAAGACGGAAGAAGCAAAATTAACTCGACCGCAAGCACCAAAAATAATGCAATTGAAAATGTAATACGACATTCATAACTAATAAAGGTTTTGATACATGTTATGTATAACCATTGATATTTATATTTCTAAGTTTATAATTACTCATGATCAGAGCTGAAGCTAAAATATTTATGGTCACGTTGTGAATAAGTTATGATAGTATAATTTAAGACAAATTCAAACATTTACGCCCTTCCCTCCCTCGTGGCAGGTAAGAAAAGCGAATAACAACAACCCGTTTTTATCGGTAACGGTGGCCCCATTCGTTTTGATTTGAAAATCGCCCCCCCCCCCTCCTCATTTTTTTTGAGAGACCTTACGGCAAACTGAAGAAATACAACCCTATGGTTAATATTTTGTTTTTGGTAACTAGGTTTATATCGTAATGACTTAAAATATTTCGATTGTAAATGCCACATATAGCATAATTAACTGTAATCCTACCTGTCCAATTAATGCCCTCCAGTGTCGCATTAAAAGTAGAATGCTTGTTGACATGATGTTGTCCTTTCAGAAATCGTACCCACATTGCGTTAGTAACCGACGTTACATCACTTGGCACATCACTCCCGCTGAATCTCGCCAATCTCGAGAATGAATGATTGGTAATTACGTCATTATCGGGCGTCAGTCCATCGCCGATTTCGAGAAAGTCGTACCCAGGTTCCAAATTAAATTCCAGAAAGCTGATATCAATTCGCATACCCTTTGTAGAATTGAATGTCCATATACAATTGTTTCCTTCCACATAAGTTCTACATTCTTTCAAAGAAATGTTTCTTCTTTCCTGCTCCTGAAGAAACACGTGCTCTGAAGTAAAAGGAATTTCTGAGAGAAAAAAATAAGACACGTGGATAAACAGAGAGTAAAATGGTGGAATTAATTTGCCCGATTTGATAATGGAAGCGTTCATGAGAGATTTGGGCGGTTTCACACACAAGGGTTTTTTCCCTTTCAATATTGATGATAGATAACAATCATTTTCAGGGTGATGTTGAAGATTTTGACGATGATATTGATGATGGTGGTGATGTTGCTTCTGATGATGATAATGAGGAGGAGGAATATTATGAAATGATTATGATGGCGATGGCGATGGTGAAAATGATAATACAGTCAGTAGATTATAACAACGAGAATGATAGAGATGATGATGATAATGGCAGTGGTGATGGTGATGGTGACGGTGACAACAGTGACAAAAATATTTATAATGAAACAGGTTATAATGATTTAAAGATGATGACAACATTGAGATGATGATGACGATGATGATGATGATGATGATGATGATGATGATGATGAAGATGATCCTGATGATGAAGATCCTGATGATGATGATGATGATCCGGATGATCATGATCCCGATGATGATGATGAAGATATTGAATGAAACGATGACGATACAGTGACATTAATTATAAAGCTGATAATGATAACGTTGATGGCGGTGGTGGTGGTAATTTAAATGATATAACGATGTGTTTCCGTGTTAGATTTACCACAAATAATCTTCTTTGTTCAAAAATTTTCACAAATAAAAAAAAATGTCAGATCATATCAATTGCACACGTGTACATTATTTACGACTTTACATAATTCTGTGAATAACTTTTTTTTCAGTTTTGTATCTATTTTCATCACTCTATTAAATAATAAATGATAAATAATTATTTTGTGTTGCTTCTTTTCTACTTAACCCAAGCAGAGCATAATTGATAACATAATCAATTATGCTCTTATCTTCTGTGGTGCCATATTTGTAAGTAAGTGAGGTCTTATTTTAAAAGATATTGAAATATTTTAAATTACTGTTTTGAGATACAACCGAAACATTGGAAATTGTTTACAATCAAGGAAAACATGATAAATAGTCCACTCTTTCTGTAATTCTTTACACAGGCGTGTATCCATTTATTTCATCTATGTAGGTTGACTGGGGTTAGGATAACATTTAAATCTAAATTCAAGGTAAATTGACAGTACACCTTGGATCTTGATAAGTTCAAATAAGCAAATAACTTTCCATGAATATACGTCTACTCTTTGGCACTTGAATGATTGTGCTCTCGATATTTCTGCATTCTGTTTACTAATCCTGTATAATGCGTTTAGTGTGCACATTGCCAGTAGGTTTTGGTCTTGATTGTAAACTCATTTATTTAGATTGTTTCTTAAAAGTAGTGAAATACATGTAGACGAAGATCATTTAAATGTCTTAACCAGTTTTACTTTTATGACACAACGAATTTCCAGTATTCGGTAAACCATTTTCCTTCTGAAAATCGGTCTAAAATATTTCTTATTTCAACAACCAGTTTTGTGTACTAGATCTATATAGAAAATCTATATATTTCATCTTAGCCAGTGTCTAGATCAGAACATTCTTTTTTACTTCGTACCGTACATTTGCTTTTAGATATAACATTGCTAATTTACAAATTTCGATTGAAATACAAATTTTTGAACTCAATAGCAAAACAGGTGTGATGAAATTCTGTAAATGTGAAATGGGACATATCAAATAAATATTTCGGATCACATTTGCCCTTCGTAATTAATCTATCAGCTAACGAACGATAATGAGTATAATCTATGGAGGACTGTTTTGTTGGAACATATGTTTGTTGGCTGATCAAACAAATATTGCAGGATGATTGTATGTGAAGTTCATAAATGCAGCGTATCCCCTTAACGAAAAAGTGTAATAAAAAGATATTGCTTGATCGGGGTTAAACAAATTTCTCACCTTTTCAATGCAAATGATGCACAAAACAAACATTCACCATGGCGTTCAAGACTTTGCGATTCGTTTTACGAAGTAGATGAAGGTTAAAATATCAACCAAAATTAATGTTACACGAATTCGTGTGTTTGTTACTTACCAAACTGATGTGTACGTCCTGCACCACATGTCGTTGCAGTCAAAGATATCAAGGCAAAACTCAGTCTCATAACAACATATATTAATCCTAAATACGCCATAATGATATCAACAGACACAGTGACTAATCGCTGTAACTGGTTTTCTTCTAAATGTAACTGCGGCAAAATGACAAATCCAATCAAAACCCCGACTGATCTCTCACAATCATACTCTCGCTATCCTGTTGCCCAAATGAGTTTGTTTATTCCTGTCATACGGTTTGTTACCACGACTAAATACTCTGAGGTTATTTCCTGTTCATAACGGAAGTGATATTTTCAATACGTCCTGCCTAAGTTGTCTTGACGTTGAGTCTCGTTTCCTCTGTCAGAAATAAGTCATATACATATATTTCCTTATAAATCAAACATATCATATTTAACACGACTCAAGTTGCAGCAGAACTAAAAAAAAAAAAAAAAAATACCCCTAAAGGTACTTTTAAAGTTCACACAAACTATGTGATATAATTCTTAGTTTTGTTTGTTTTTCAAGCACACATACAAATACACACAGACAAACACTCGCATATACATTTACACACCTATAGATAGATAGATAGATAGATAGATAGATAGATAGATAGATAGATAGATAGATAAATAGATAGATAGATAAATAGATAGATAGATAAACGGATAGAGATACATAGATAGATAAATGGATATATAGATAGATAGATAAATGGATAGATAGATAGATGGATAGATAGATAGATGGATAGATAGATGAATAGAGAGATTGATAGATAGATAGATAGATAGATAGATAGATAGATAGATAAATAAATAAATAGATGGATAGATAGATAAATAGAGTAGATATATAGATATTAGTGTGGGACGAAAAATACCCCTTTTCTCTGATCGACTTGGAACTCTCAGGGAAATTTACTTGGGTATAGAGTATTAGTTTCCTAAAGTATCATTTAGATCGGAGGATGTTTCACCCAGGCAGTAAATTTTCATGAAATTGCCCTAAAGCTCTGTGTTAAAGGTTAGTGACATCATTGGGAACACTTGAAAATGCCTCAAGAACCAAATGAGTTGAAATATATACCAACTATACACTAACTGGAATGGATCTCCCAGCTGGAAGTA